>CAJQUW010014951.1:0-156395 GCA_907163375.1 Prostheceraeus crozeri
CTTTTTCTCAAACCCAACCATCATCTATCAGCTATGAAAGGGGTAGAGCGTCAAATTCAGACCAAGTAAATGACAAATCAACTATCATCTATCAGGTTTCGGTAGAAGGTCAAAAACATTTCTTTGACATCATTTTGCCCAATCCATGCATAAATTAGTGTTTCTTGACCAATTGAACCGGGAAAAATTTTTTCCACCCACCTCATCCCTCCACACTAACCCTGGTCACCATCATCTATCACCCGGTGGTGAAAATTTCATCGGGCCGATGCATGAAATCTCGTTTCGGCATCGCGGCGTCGATTTCCCATAAAATCGATGCCTTGCCGATGCCCGAGAATTCGTCTCGGCATTGCACCTGATATTCCGCTCTATTTCCGATATCGGATTTTGGCCGATTAATCGCTACATATGCGGTATCCCACCTGTTTTGTCGCTCTATTTCCGATATCGGATTTTGGCCGATTAATCGCTACATATGCGGTATCCCACCTGTTTTGTCGCTCTATATCCGATATCGGATTTTGGCCGATTAATCGCTACATATGCGGTATCCCACCTGTTTTGTCGCTCTATATCCGATATCGGATTTTGGCCGATTAATCGCTACATATGCGGTATCCCACCTGTTTTGTCGCTCTATAACCGATATCGGATTTTGGCCGATTAATCGCTACATATGCTGCATCCCACCTGCTTTGTCGCTCTATATTCGCTATTGGACTTGAGACGATAAGCCGATTAATTTACAATCTGAATCACTCGTATAAAAATTATACCGCTAACTACACACGCTTTTCCTAGTCCTGAACTACAACCTGTGCTAGGCCAATTAACAATTGTTGAAAACGAAGACAGCATTCATTCAATAACATCATATTACAAAAAATACATGTATGAAATCTAGAAATAGCGCACTACACAATCTGTATCAACAATCATCTGGATTCCTATACTAAAACTAAAAATGTTCGGATAACAAGTCCAATGTGATTTTAGGCGAAATTGTTCGATTCAACTTCTCCTCCAGAACATCTCGTCCTTCCAGTGCAGGCTCTGCGACTCCTAGCTCGTTGGTGTAGCAGGCAATTGCTTCCACCCGCAATGGCTTTGGCAAAGAGAACTTGTTCGACCAGGACTGTCACCTCCTCCTCCCACTGCCGCGATCAGTTGCATCCTTCAACATTTTCTCGATCACCTCTTCAATCGTCTTCTCATTCCCAATTTTCTCTTCTCTTAGGGAATCTGAAAATAAAGATGCGAGGAATTAGTAGTGTATGGTAATGAGTAACGAATGTTTGTTTCCAGTGGGAAACACAGAAAATACATTTAGATAAGCCTTGCTGCTGAGTGATGTCTTCGACGGGCTGGCTGGTGTTACCCGACCCCGTCCCGCGGATAGGGGCGTCTTCGATAGACCTACCGCTGCTTTGTATCATAAAAAGAACAATGCTGCATGCGGAAAATTACATGTACTCGTATGTGACAGTAATGAAAGAAACTTTGTGGTCTACTGTAATGTTTGTTAATTCGTCGCGATGACATGAACTTCTAAACAAATAGATGCACATTCATTATACATACCGGTACTTATACATATATACTTCAGTTGACCAGTCTGATCGGGAGCGAATTTATGTTTTCAGAAGACATTATGTGCAAGCTCCGTTTTATTTTTATGGTCGATAATTTACAATAGAAGCAATAACCAGTACTTCGGCCTTGAGAGGGCGATGCTACATGGCACGAATGCGTGCACATAAACACTAACATTTAATACAGATCAGGAGTGAACAGGACTTAAAAATTTCACTTATGATTGGGCAACTGTCCAGTTCATGACTACTATTTATCGGAGGTTCAATGCATTCTGAAACAGAAATATTGTTTGAGTACTATTTTTTTACAACTTGTTTCAGAATGTAAATATCGTAACGAGATTGATCGATCTTTTTTCATCAGTTCAAGGCATTGAATATAGAGCTTAAGCAATTTCATTTTTTTTTAACTTATTAAATATTTGAATAAACTTAATCCATATCAAGCCTTATGACATGAAAAGACGTGCCAAGTTTACAAGTTCCATGAAATGAAAAATCATTGAATAAGATGAAAATTTAAAGAGATTCAATACTTAATATTTGATGAATGCTATCCTCTGCTATGATGAAGACTGACAAAATCAACATTTCGCATACTTTTAATCGTCTGCATGCGGTTCCAGAGTCCATAAGCTATAACTCTATAGATTCTTAGAGCAAACTTAAACGATTCTACTTATGCTTCGTAGACATCAATAGGAAATTTGAAAATGTCTTCATAAACAGTTTTAATGCATTCTATTCAAAAATATTGAGCTATTCATTTTTGCTATAGATCAGACTATCTACTATTTACTATGGTCAGGCAAGGAAAAAGAAAATTCCAAAAGATTTTATCACTCCTCCAGTTAATTGACCAATCTGAAAAATGAAGTGTTGTGATTAAAATAGCCGGCGCTTAGTGCCACTGACACTTCTGTTGGGCTTTGATAAAACATCGCTTCGATGCCCAAGCTTAAATAAGCACTATACCGGCAATAAAACTGAGTTCTTTATGAAGTATTCAGACATTTGGGAGCTCGTGTTTTGGCGGTTGCTGCCTGGGCAGAAAACACGAGCTGCCAATTTATGAAAACAATTCGGAAAATTGTCTACCCCCTGTAGTTCATAAAATTCAATCCTAAATTTCTGACTATTCAGGTAACGATATTGATAGATCATTTTCATCAGTTCAAGGCATTGACTATAAAACAGAAAAAGATTGGAGTAGCACGACTACTGTCCAAGACCACCAGATACATCGATGACTTACGTATCTTCAATTACAAGCGCTTGAACAAAATTATTCCAAGTATCTATCCAGATAGCTTAGAAGCTAACAGATGCGGACTTGATAATAAAGAAGCAGATTATCTTGACGTTAAGCTGAAAGTTACCAGCACTGGCCTTAAGACTGCTGTATATCACAAAGTGGACGACTTCAACTTTCCAGTAACACTTTTGACATCTCCTGAAAATGCACCACAAAATTGGAGTTAACGTTTTCAGCAGTCAGCTCATATGGTCGCATCTGCTCCTCATTAGAAGATTTCGTCATGAAATCGAAGAAAAGTTTCAGATTACCAAGATCAAGAGGATAAAGCAGCAAGGAATTACTAATATCCGCAGAAAGAGCACTGCATAGACATGACAAGATTTTGAGAGTAGTGTATTTTTGGACGGACCAGGACAAGTGAAAAAAAAAAAAAATAGGGACCCCCTTGAAATTTATAAAAAAAACTGTTACCAACTCCCAACACAAAGACGGATTCCCCTATGATGCGAAAAGGTTTGACGTCAATGCTTGCAGTAACCGTCCCATTTTTACCAAGTTACAATGACAGACGATAGACGTTGCCAAGCCTGAGTTACTGAGGCTAGACGAAGAAGGCCTGATAGCAAGCCAGCAACCGTTTGGGTGTTAAGCTCTTGAATCCGTTACACCCAAGTAACACAGATACGTTGGTACTACGTTGGACCTTCATTGGCCATTTACAATGGTCAAAAGTTGGAAATGATACAGCGGGCCTACATTGGTTCTATGAAGGCAATCCAACCTAGAACCGCTCTTGAACCAACGTAATCCAACATATTTTCGTGCGATGGCCATCAAAGCGCCACTCTAGCCATCCTTATGCCAACAAACGCCAATTTAATCCCACTTTATTGCCTCTTTAAGCCGACGTAATCTTCAGCTGCCGCCGATAGCTTATATTGGTCAACCTAATCCCACCGTAGCCTCCCATTAGCAAACATTGGTCGACATTAGCAAACATTGTACGATCAAACGCGATTTTCACTTTTCGCACTTGATCGAGCACAAATTAGCGTGATTGTCAATACGTCGCTCTTGATCGAGAGCGAAGAAGCGTGATTACATTAAATTTCGAACTCGATTGAGGGCGTAGTTCTAATATTGCGGCGATATCTGACTCGTTCTGTTCTTACATTGTTACTCTTTGATGTGTCGGCTAGATTCAACTGCTGCATGAGTATGAAAACATATGAACAGTTATTCCATTTATAAAAAATGCTGTCTTTACCTGTTAATTGAGTTATCGAGAATGAGCACGACTTTGACACATGTGCGAAGCATTTCAACAATAATAAATTCAAAAAATTTGTATTATTTAGTATTCATGCAGTATTGCTTCATAAGTGTTTCCAAGATTTTTTAAACATATGATTGTACATGATGTTTCGTCCATACGTCAAAGTCACGCTGCTCGAAAACTCCATGAATAGACAAGAACAGCATTTCCAGAAACAATCTGTTCATGCATTTTCCCTATCAAGTAGAAGCTGAATTAACCGTGCGAATTCATACCGATGAGCAACAATGCAAGAATAAAGCGAGTCTGTTATCACTGAAAAATCAGGAACATACTTGATAAATGATATCGAGTGTGTCAGTAGGCTTAAATTCACTCGAATTTCAGTGTCTCCTTACCTTGTCATACCGCTGGCCTACTTCGAACTCATAAAATCTTCTACGAGAAACAGTTGTCCTCTGCAGCAAGCATTTGGATGTTGGTGAAATTGAATCATGAGCGCAGTGCTTCATGATCTGCAAAGTAAACCCATAGATGTGTACTTTAAAAATATCTCAATTTCTCCAATTCGCAATCCCGATTCTTGTCTTACCGGAATGTGTTGGAACTCCTGATGCTGTAGCCAATTCAGATGATTATGCCAAATAATTCAAATATTTCGTGAAAATAATGAGCAATATAGCAAACACTTCACCATAATCACTTATAGCTCTGAATTTTGGCAAAATTGACTGAAAACTAATTAGAAACATTAGATACAAGGACATAATAACAAGCAAATAAGATGTTGATGAGTAAGAATTGAATCATGAGCGCAGTGCTTCATCATCTACAAAGTAAACCCATAGATGTGTACTTTAAAAATATCTCAATTTCTCCAATTCGTAATCCCGATTCTTGTCTTACCGGAATGTGTTGGAACTCCTGATGCTGTAGCCAATTCAGATGATTATGCCAAATAATTCAAATATTTCGTGAAAATGATGAGCAATATAGCAAACACTTCACCATAATCACTTATAGCTCTGAATTTTGGCAAAATTGACTGAAAACTAATTAGAAACATTAGATACAAGGATATAATAACAAAGAAATAAGATGTTGATGAGTAAGAATTGAATCATGAGCGCAGGGAATTGAATTACAACACGAAGATATAATTAAGATGCAAACATAGTTTTGGTTAGGTATTGACAAAAGCACTGAGTGCTGAAACCACGTCGAGCAGTCTGTATAATATTTAAGTGACAAATAAAGTTTCGGCTAAAAGAAAAAATATGTGCTTTTTTATGATCGCATGTATATGGAATGCACTGTATTATATTTATCTAAATTTTGGCAAGATACAAACCTGACTGTAAACATACAAGAAAATGCACATTATATGCACAAATTTATACGCACATTACTAGCGTGATGAAAAATGAAATGAGGGAATGATTTATAATTCATAATGGACTAATATTCCGGAAGCAGAAACGATTTAAGCGATTTGAACTTAGTCTCACATGTAGCCCATACACTGAACAAGTTGCTACGCCGCTTGTCTTACGTGCCATGTCTTACTCGAAGACATGTCTGCATGGGCATGAGGTCCCCTAACGTCATACTCTTTAGTAGGAATTCAAGACAGCATTATCTGTGTATTGCATGGGTATATATTTACTCTTACTCAAAGGACATCAAACGTAGACAATGAAATACACAGAAAATACTGTCTGAAATTTCTGCGTAAGTAAACGTCGTTTGGGGTCATTGTCGTGTCCATGCCGATATGGTCTAGGCTTTCGAGTAAGGCATGGCACTCAAGACAAGCCGCGCAATTTGCTCAGAATTTCAGCAACACGAGTTTCTGAGGCAGCAGCAAATGTTTGGACTTGCTCAAGAACAGGCATGAAATTAGTGGTTGTTAAGGTAGATGCCGTCAATCATGAAGAATTGCACAAATGAAATCATGAAACCCACACGTATAGACTCTGATGTGGATGTTTAAACAAAACTAAGTGAATAAAGGGATCAAGAGTCTAGTAGATGCAGACGTCGTTAAGGCAAGGATTTTTGACGATAGCAGCGGCAACGAGGACGATGGATCTCTTGAGCGAATGAAAAAATACGACTGATGTGACAAGAGTAATCTCTCAAGTTCAAGGCATTTGCAATGTGAATCATAAAAACGTGCTTCTGTTCATTTAAGAATAAAATTTGAATCAAACTGAAATCACTTTCATTTTCATAAGCAATCCAAAAGGAAAAACATTAGTGGGTAGTTTCTACGCGATTACTTTTGGGAGACCGTAATAAACAGTGTCACTAATTAAATGAGGTATAGTTAAATGTTTCTGCCTTCCGATAATATTGGAAACATTTATTGACTTATTAGCCAGACGAATTCCTGACGAATCATTCGAGCAGTCTGATTGGATATTTAACGTGTGCTACGGTTAAAAGAGTAATTCAAAAATTGATGAATATTAGTAACTTCACTATTGTAAGAGCATATCGTTTATTTCTCTGTGGTCTGGCTCGATCAGTGCCGGCGAACTGAATTTGCTGTCAAATAAATTGCACTCAACGTGAGGCAGCTTGCCCGAAGCCGGTCCAAAATAGGCCTTGAGAACAGGAAACTGAGCTAAAATAGGCTGAATCTTGGATAAAATCTACCTGAAGCCGGCATAAATCCCGGTCTGAAGTTCGATCTAGGCCGGCCGTGGAGCCCGACCAACACCAACATCCCGGCCGGTTTCCACGTCAAAGTCGAATCATCGACCATCGTATAATTTCTTAAGTATGATGGCAATTTTCTTCAACAATGCAACGCTGCTTGTCACTTTAGTCGGAAATGCATGGAACATTTTCGAGGGGAATCAATGCCGCAACTAGGCCTTGAACCAATCAAAAATTTACTGGCTATCGAAAAAATATCGCAAGGCATAGCAACAGATGGTCTCAACTTTCCTGATGATGTGGTATCATGACGAAGAAATCAAGGAAACATACACATGTGGAAAAGAATTCAAATTGTGATCGAATCAAAAGGAGAATGGAGAAAGAATCTGCGTAATTCAACCTGTTGGTGATATACAGTATTGAACTCACTTTCTCTATGAAGCATTGCAAATTGCTGTCGCGATAGTCAAGAAAATCATGATCGAAACAAGATAAGACCGATTGATAAAGTAACAAAAATAGAGAATGGAGGCAAAAAATGCAATGACACTAGATGTATAGCTGCCAACAGAAGAAAGTCGTTTTGGTGGAAATTTTTTTAGCATCAAAAGATCGAATGGCCGGATAATAAAATCTCCAAAATTATGTTAGACGACAGAGTCACGATACAACCAATATCTGAGAGCCATTGTAGACAATTATCAGGTTGGATCAGTTTGAAGCACGTAACATTAACGATTTCACTGAATTTATGGAGAGCAAACCGGCCGTGTCCGTGGATGAAAAATAGTCGACTTTTCAGACCTTTTTTGGCGAATTTCAGCCAGATGGCGGAAGATTGGCAACCGACTATGACATATAGTTATGTGTAGACGTATACTAGAACTTAATAGAAATAATGCTACACACTAGAAGCAACACTACACAAAATAAATAACTACTCTTTTTCTACATTTCTACATAGTAGTGGAATACAACACTTATGCCACAATTCTAGTGATGATCAATTTCTACCAATACTGAACCTATTGACCAAGGGACGTACTAATGCTGCAGGTGGTCAGTCATCAGCAGGTGCTCATCTAGTTCGTTTCGACCTTAACCTGAACACTCTAACCCTGATGAGCGGGGTCTCACACACATTGCGACTGACAACATGCTCAACTGGCAGTGATATATTCGGAAAGACATGCCAACATGTTGATAAAACATCATCGAAATGCTGCATTTCCGAGATATGCGCTGATCCTGTCTCTTCATTCATCCCATCTGTAGATGCTTCATAATATCAGTGATTCCCTAATGAAAATGAATTCTGCACATCCTAAATTCCCAAATATAGGTAACGGCACATCATGTGTTAACAATTCACACATACGCATATGAGTAGGATTACCTCCTGCAAAAGTGAGGATGTTCCATTCCCCTTAACTTGTTTTTGTATGTGTGTATCGTAAGAATTGCATGTGTAAGAATCGTAGTCTGAGAATTAACAACAACGAGATTAAATACACGATAGATCAGATTGCCGTGCAAAAGATGTGCGACTGGCAGGATTCGAACCTACGACCAAGGCTAACTAGACCTGTGCGCTAACCAATCTAATGCACGATTCGCATTCTGAGATCTCATCGTGACCATGGTCTGGTTTTGTTGTCATTAAACTGTAACAATGGCCAATCTGAATCAGGAATTCGAATATTATCAAAGCGAATCTATTTCTCACTCTAGCCGTTACTGAATACGTCTCTTACTTTTGTGGTTTCTTCCAATCTTGTGCTCATTGCTTGAAAGTGAAAACTTAAGACAAAAGAGTAAAACAAAGAGAATGGTGATGTAGTAAGTTTTTCCTTAATTCAAACACATTTTACATCACGAGCAACTTTCACACTGTCTACTGACATCTATATATGGAGGTTAAATGTCATTTACAAAAGAGACAAGCCAATTGGTGCTGGCTGATAGATCATCAGATAATTGATATTTCAGGTCTTTAGTGTGAATCAAGCAAAGTGTACAATAGGTTGATTTGCCTGTTTTGAGACACAAATTTCCCAAAAATTACAGACTTAATGTTGACAACGAGAAGTAGAAAAATCTGTTGCCTTGTTGTGCTTGTCAGTTGACGAATTCTAATAACTAAATTCGTGAATATTGCATGAAACATTCAGTGTCATCTATAACCCATGTGTTTATCGATAATTTAATCTGATTCAGAATTATATTTCCATTAAAATATTGTAATAAAACAATAAAAGGCCAACGCTAATAGAGTATGTTCCATGACAATGTTTTTCTTCCTATGGACTTTATTTAACTGCCATCTAGCCTTTCAGTCAAAATTACCATTAATGGTCCATCATTGGCTCGAAGATGGCCATCTACATTTTCATTTTACATTGGTTTATTAAAGGATTAAGATGGCCAGTGTAAGCCAACTCCAAGCCAACCAATTTTCGAAACCAATGGAAAGATACAAACGTTGGACCAATGCTGGCTTATGTCGGCTAACGAAGGCCACTGAAAGCCAATATAACATTCAAAGGACCAATGTAGGACCAACGTATGTAAGGAGTTTGTGCTACTTGGGCAGGCATTACTCAGAGGGGATCTTATCCCAGCTCCAAGGCCTCGACCCACAAATCCAACCTCGATCGGACAGAACGTGCGTCATATCACTGTTGGTATCCGGGCCCCAGTTTTGACATGAAAACCGGTGGAGTTATTTACAAGAGGAAACGACCCAAGTCACAGAGACTCATAAACGACTGCTTTTTATTCAAAAACTTTAATTATTATCATTAAATATAAATTTAAATTTTTCAGTATTTTAGTACTACTCATAAAACTTTTATAAGTAGTCTGTCACCTACAGCACAGCAAGAGCTGTCGAATGTTTTTTGAATCAAGTCTAAAGGACTTGTAGAAGCAAAGTTATAGCCGTTTGAAGATTTCGGCCTACTATCATCAAATGGTCAGTCATGCTATACTGACTAACCTATAAGTCTGACACCTTAGCTGATATCAGCAATGTAAAGTCAGAAGTCCGATATCGGAACTCAAGAGAAACGACTTACCTGTAGTCAGTTTCTCAACTTAGTGAAATTCCTCTCCCGATCCCGTTCTTATATACCCTGTGAATATGCAATCGATAAGAGGGGGGGGTCAAAACATTATTTGTCACAAATTTGACGCTCATTCTAAATCTGGTCTCTGTTTTCCCGTCCGAGGTTTGCTTCACCCGCTAGATCGATTTTCATAAACATTCTAACTCTGTCGTTTTTCGCCAAGGTCCCAAATTTTCAATAACGTCTCACCATGTTTTCCACTGAATTTGTCTCACTCCCAGCTTTCAAATGAGCTATTGCACGACATTCTACGATCTCTAACACCAAAGTTGGAAGTTTGGCAGGAGGGGGGGGGGTCAGAACTTTTTCTCTCCGATTGAGTTGGGAAGTCGTTACTAGACCCAAAAGTGGCCAAAACGTCCGAATCTGCACTCCATTTTCCCATCCGAGCACTCCTTCCTACCGAAAAATGGACTTTCTCATCCCAAAATCTCCAAAACCTGACTTTTTCAACTCTGACGTTTTCCTGCCATTTTCCTCCCTAAACCCAGGAAAAGTGGACCAAACTGAGCTTTCCACTGCATTTTTCTCAGTTTTAGCTTTCAAATGAGCTATTGCACGACTTTCTACGATGTCTACAACCAAAGTTGGAAGTTTGGCAGGGGGGACGTCCTCAAAATTTTTTCTCTCCGATGTCGCTGGAAACATCCTTCCTAACCCAACATTTCACGTAGATTCCTAATCTGGCCTCCGTTTTTCCATCCGAGCACTCCTTCTGCCCGAAAAATGGACTTTCTCATCCCAAAACCACCAAAACCCGCCTTTTTCCAACTCTGCGGTTTTCAGAGATTCCACCCCTTGCCTCCCAGGAAATCTCCTCCTGCCTTCGTTCCCCACCCAAAATTTCACGTAGATTCCACATCTGAACTCCAATTTCACATCCGAACCCTCTTTCATGACGATTTCCAGCCTTTCTCATCCCAAAACCACCAAAACCCGCCTTTTCTCACTCTATCCTTCCGAGATTCCACCCCTTGCCTCATCACTCCTCCTTCCTTCCTTCCTTCCAGAGGGAGGGGGGTAGGGAACAGTTTTCTCCTCACGGACCCATTCCTCCCAACACATCCTTGGCCACCTCCATCACCTTCCTGCCAGAGGGGGGGGCTGAGTCAGCATGATGACTCATCACTGCACCGCACTGTCCTTGCGTCTGGGATGGGGTTACTACTCACACTGGCTCAGGAATGGGTCATATGGGTTGTCGTGGGCACCACTTTTTTCAGGATTGGCAAGGTGAGGGCACCACTTGAGGTGACCCATACCCAATAAAACCCTCACCGTACCGGCGACTGACGGCATCTCTAAATATTTGCCCCATAAGCCACAATTACGCCAGTAGCGCGCCGATGCTTATAAATCTAGCCAGCCGTTTATGCAGAAATTTCCATAACGATGAAAGTTATGACATGTAGTAAGCCATAATTGTCATCATATGAATAATGCTATAAGTGGCGATTGCATAGCATGTATGGTAATGCAGGGTTTGAATATCGATTAGTGTCCCCAATCAGTCAGCAACATTATCATGGAACAGATATTTTATTCTTCTATATTCTCGTATTTTGTGAGTACTAACGGAATACACTTGTTCCACCCTTACTTCATACAGAGTGAGGCTACTTGTTGACGCTGAAATCTCCCTTCATTTTCTGTTTATGAAGAGATTTTTGAAGCACAACGGTACTCTATTAACTTACGGCACATTTAGAAGCTTTGGGTGTATTTTGTTTAAGTGCATATATTTCAAATAGATATATTTCGGTTCTGCAAGCCTGTGGATTCTTGGAAAACGTTTGTCAGACTTACTTCCTAATCCGCTATTTTACATCATTACCGACTGACTGGTGCGGAGGCAAGTATTGATTGAGCTTTGTGCTGCTGCTAGTAAGAATAATACAACAAGTACATGTAATGGTTATTGCACAGTAAGCTAGGTCGAGTACGCTGGGCGTTGTCTTCCAAACTTGTGGTAGTTTATTGTCTTGAAAGAGAATTTCATTGACAAACTCATAACGTCACTTTGTGTAGAAATTGCGTAATGAAGCTTGTGAGATGGTCGACCTGTTTGATACAGACGAGAAAGTTATTAATTAGGCTAAGAGAAACCTGGGCAGACCCTCCGCGAGTCTGAAATATGACATTGCGCAGCGTGAAAAGGGAAATCTGGATTTTCATCATATTCATGCAGCTTTTCATCCAACGCTATCACGTGATGAAATTTTACTTGGTGAAAGTAACTAATTGAATGAGTAAACGAGACTTCAGTTGTCGCCAGACACAGGATTAGCGAAGACGGCCTGCTCTGATCAACAGCACGTGAAGCCGGTAAGCAAGTCATTGTTTCGTGTCAGAAATATACTGGGGTGTGTTTTGTGTCTAAAAAATACTTCGGCAAGAAGTTGGCGGATACTATTAAAGTCGCGGCCATTATTCATTGATAAAAGTGATTAGAAGCTCATATGATAAAAAGTAGACATTTACACCATTTCCATTTATATAAGTAATCACGCAGTACCTACGGGTTCTGATTCATCTGCATAATCAGTCATCGTAATTGCAGCTTGATAAAATTGCAAGAACTTTCTGTGGAAGTTCATCAATTCAAATATCTGTGATTAAGCGCTTTTGCAGTTATAGATGAACGTTCCTTCTATGAAAGGAACACCTTCATAAGTGATTCATAAATGAATCATTTGTTTGCAATTCATGAAGATTTTCACAGTAAATCCATTCAATTTTATGAAATGCACCATCAGAATCTTTGTAAGTAAGAATTTGATAGTCATGCAAAAGATTTCTTATTAACTTAAGCAAATGAGACGCATCAAAAATTCATTAACTTCGGTTGGCCTATTAACGGTTGTCCTGCCCTAGAAGAAATTTTGCTTCACCTGCTCAGCAGGATCTCCCGGACAATCATTACTCTAATCAAGCATGCCGGCACGTAAAAGGGGCAGCATGGGCAAGGATAAAAAAAGGCATTTTGCATATGCACACCTATATGCAAGAAATTGGACTATTTTATACGCCTTTATTTATTTAAATTATATAATCATAGACCAGAAGCACTTACTAGTTTCCCTGCCGCGCGAATCGCGCGGATTTCCATACTAGGCGTGGTGTAGAACGATGTGGATCGAGCTTGATTTCATTACATCGGAGCATGATAATCATCGCTTTGCAATAACAATTAGCTGCGGTAGGAATAGTTCCGTAGTCCATAGTATTGCATGTTCGCATCGGTATCGGCACCTTTATTTGTATCTCAAGTATGGGAACTTTTATTTGAAAATTTTGACTTTATATGTGATTTTTGAATTACTTTTCTTCTGCTTAAATGAATACGGAGTTCAAATGATCTTATATAGAGGTTTCTTATAACAAATGCATAAACATAATGCCATGATTTAACAATATTATAAGTAGGTTATATTCCGATGAAATAACGTGTGAAAATATGAGGCTTATAGAATAAGGAGAAGTTAAAAATATGACAATGTGATATAACCGAAATCGAATCATATATTTTAGGTTCTATATACACTTTTACATACAGTGACTTAAACTTGATATTCTTAATGTGTACTTAACTGTAAGGTTATTATTATTCACGACACCGGTATCCAGCTTTGATACGGAAAATATTCAAAAATAAAATATTTGATCAAATCATCATGATCTATTTATGTACAAAATATCAAACAATATAATGATATAAACAAGAAAAACAAGAGCCAGATCAGAAATGTCCAAAGTATGAGAGTCTCTTTTCATTGAATTTGATGAATTCATCAGCAACGGTGTGGATATTAACATCGTCCATGTAATCCTTATGCAATACTGCAAACAAGATATTGTTGAGGTGGTTTGGTCCAGTCTTGGCTCTGGTCGATGTTTTCAGGCGTCGCACTGCGCTGAAACTTCTTTCCGCTGTCGCTGAGCTCATGAGTACTGTGCAATAATATTTCAGCAAGTCGTGCGTAATTTTGCAAGCTTTTTTCGTCATTGGCATTGCGTTAAATATATCACAAATTGTTGATATCTTTGTAACCGTCTTTATTCTTGGTTTGATCTGTTCATTTCTCATTTTGAGGAGGACTGGCAAGCCCTTTAGTTCTTCTTCAAATTCTGCTTTGCGAGATTGTTGAAGCTTCATTACTCTGGACACAATTGGAAATATTTTGTCAAATGATTCCTTCTCGAGCTTGCCATTTACAGAGTCTATCAGGGCTATTTCAATATCTTCTAATATTTTCAAATTATTTTGGGAGAATCTTCTCTGCATTGCTCCGTCGATCAAATTGATCAAATCAAAATATTTCTGGGAAAAAGATTGGAACGTTGTATCCGGTGTATCAATATCAGACAGGTCTGTCATTTCGGACAATATTTCTGGCAGTTTTCTTTTTCTCTTTTCCTTTCTCTCCATGATGGTATCTGTCATTTCGTCCCCTAATTCTGCTTGTAGCTTTTCTGCATGACTCCATATCTTACTAGTTTCGTCATTGCAGCACTCGTTGCTTCGCAAGGTTGATGACGAAATTCGCTTCTTGAGCACTAACATCAGATCTTTGAGTAGTCCTGGAAATATTCTCCATTATACAGATCACGTCGTATGAGCACTTAATGCTAGCGATTAAATAAGTGTCCCTCAATTGATTCACTATTCCTTTCGACTTTTCGCGAGTCTCCCAACTGTATGACATTACCTATTTTGTAAATGTGACCGCAGACTTTCCCACGCCTTGTGAAAAGTCAGCATTGTTTCTATTTGCCCATCCTCTATAAATTGCACAATGGCAAATTGCACCTGTCAAAATCCAAGACACAGTAGAATAACTTGGCCGCCGCGCAAAAAGGCAACATAGAAACACGTGCCCACCTTGTACTCGTAAAAAAGGCAACATGTACATTAATAACTTATGCCGACCATGTAAAAAGGCAAAATAGATCAATTTGCTCACCCTACAAAACGGCAGTCATGTTGATCAACTTGCCCACTCTGTCAACCAAAAGGCGACACATATTAACTTGTCCATCCTGTCTAAAGTAAACATCCTAATTGAAGTCAATTACAGCGTACTTGAAAAAAGGGCAATACGAGCGTAATATAGGCAATTTGCCCCTCCTGTAAAAAAAAGGCAGCATTGCCCACCCTGCCCACCCTGTGAAAAGGGCAGCATGGGCTTTGCCCACCCTGCCCACCCCGTGCCGGCATGCTTGACTCTAATGTATTATTGTTACTTTTTGATGCAAACTAATCGACTCAATTTAATAAAGTCATAACTTTCAAAATACACCATTGCCTAGAAACATTTTGATAACTGAAAATGATCCGTCACATATTCAAAGTGCAGTTTAAAACTCCCGTTTAGGTCTGCCATCTGCAAGTTATTAGAAAAATGATGTACAATTTAGCATATCCATATCAGCACTTCAATGGGAAAAATTGAGTTTGATGATGACAATTAAATCGCATTCTATGAATGCAGCAAAACTTTTGTACCGAAAGCATAATTACATGACAAATCCATAGATTCAAAATATGTTCATATGTTTGTATTAGCGTGTGCACCTCATCATGCTACCGTACCTGTACTCTGCTTCTAGAATATGATCACAATATGCATTCTTTTTCTTTCGGAAACGTACACACAATTCCTGATGGTGACATCTCCACTAAACATTTTCCACTGATCGGATCTTCTTTCTCACAGGCAGGTGTCAGAATGAGCACCTACATCATATGATACAAGCATCTGCAAGTATACCTAACACCAGGATGGAATCTTCATATTGCATCTTCTGTCTAAAAGCACACCAATTCGGCCAGTTTTGTCGTCTAACTGTTGGCCATGTCATCTTCGAAATCAACTGCTTCAATATAGCGGAAATTCGTCACGCCGGCTGTTTCATTATGGCCTACTCCTCACAAGTGACGTTCATCTGAGAACAGTTTCGCTACACTGTAAATCGCTCGATACGAAAATTACATACAAACATATACCAAAATTACATACAATTTGAAACTAACATCTGATACGAGATTCTGGTATGTCTACAGAGATCTAATATGTTTTCATACCACATCTCACTTACTTTATTATGTGATTGGTATGTAGCGATACGAACTATTCCATCTGTGATTGGCTGTTTTTCACTGAAATACGAATTGTTGGTATGTTTTATATACGAGACCCGATGGAAATTCATCCTTATTCGTATGCATCTGGTATCCATTTGGTATGTGCAGCTTTAAGTTGCATAGCAAAAAAATGTATGTATTACATACTACTGTCAAATAACTTTTTTCGGTAATACAAGTGGTGAATATTTTTTGTTTGATAGAGTGATATTTGAGTACATTAGATTTATTGTGAATTTTATGCTGCACGAATATGTCGTCGATGCTACTTGTCTGGCAACATTAATAGGACGTTTATTTAACTCTACTTCACGACCCAAGTTGATAAACATCATTTCATTTAAACGATATCTTTAGTGAAATCATGTTGACTTATATATCTCAAACATGACTATTTTTGCGTTCATGAATTATAATGTGTTTTTATTTCGGATTGATAATATGCTTAATTTCAAAATTACATATGCATAATTGTTGATGATTGAATACTTATTGATTATTCATGAAATACCTTAGACTTACGTGTATCAAAATCGAATTCAGTATTGTAAGTTTGACTCTTGAATGTCATTATCTCACTACTTACAGAACAGTGTGATCTTCATTGACAAAAGGCCTGAAATCAACATTCTTTGGACATGATTTATACTTTCTTTTAACATTGTGCTAGTATGGCTTTAGTATGTGAAGCATACCACATTTGAAATAACATACGAAAAGCATACAAATATATACCAAGAGAATACAGAAATACACCAAAAAAATATTTTGGTATGCATCCTTCGTATGTGATTGGTATTGAGCGATTTACAGTGTAGAAGAAACGTCAATATAGTGCAGTTTCATTCATCAGACCAACAGCTGATCATCATGCAGTGCTAGCAAAGCTCACACATCAATAAATATTCTAAGGGAGCGCGGATTGCAGCGAGAACTTGACGGATTCCGTAACAGGGTCCAGGCAGGTGAAGCACTTTTAGGTCGTAGCATTAAAACAAATAATAATTGGCGGTTCAAACTTTACATGTGGCTTCACTGTGTCAATTCATGAAAAGTCACGGAAGAGCTTTGGGATAGGCTATATTCATTAGCCTATTTACACTTCTACAGCTGATTGAATATTGAAAAGTCCTGAAAAACCTTACAATGCAGGACAGCCGTTAAAGAATTGGGACTTGAGATGTTGGAACGATCTGGAGGTGCACGACGAGGTATTTTTAGTGTCGTGTTCAATTAGGAGGGATAACCATAAAAAACACTGGGAACTGCATTATTTTTCATAAGACGTTTTCGTCTGAAACTGACTTTCTCACCTTGCCTTCCCCGAGATACCAAGTTATCTTCATAATCGCTGTAAACGAAGTGAGCACTACATACGAATGAAACGTTTTTAACGGGAATGAATTTCTTTCTCTATATTTTACTCAGTCAAGTTTTGAGAAGATCGGGATTACTACACAGAAACAAATGAAATGATAATGTTGAAAATTTTATCGCTCGATTTTAGCAGCGAGGAACACAACATGACACATATATCCTCTGAATAATATCAGTCAAAAACAAAATTATAAGTTATATTACTTATATTATTTACTTCAAATGCGAAGACTCCAACAAGTTGTCAAAACATGTCAATCAAGAATTTAGTACTTCAATGATAAAAGAAAGATGTGGGCGTCAAATTTTGATCTCTTCAAATATCGATTCAACCTGTGGCATGCCTAAGGTACCGCACATTTGTTAATTTAGCAATTGAACACAATATTGCATGATGTAATTCAAGCAAAACATTGTAATTTACTGGTCTTTCATGCTTTGCTGCTGGCTAACTCTAATTTCTTGCCCAAGTATTTTCAACGGCCGTCGATGTAAACAAAAAATCGCGGCTTCAGTGCAAGTAACGGTGAATGAATGAAAGCGGGAAGTCTTTCCCTAATCTAGTTCTGTGGTTGTCGTACGCTGTGGTCATTTCTCTCCTTCTCGTGGAATAATGGAGGTTATTCTAACCACAGAATTAGATTCTGTGATTCTAACCTATTCCTAGCGTTGTTCTTTTTAGGCTTGCAATATAATTTCCGCGTTGTCTGATGTATGATTCAGATTCTTTGAAGTACATATATATTAAAGCAACATGAATGATGTTTACTTTTGTTCACTTCCGTCATGTTTAAATTTCGTGTTTATATGTTTAACTGCTGTGCAGATCACACAAACCGTTTAATAAATAATTTCATAAAAAAGTTGAACCATTTTCATATGTAGTTTTCGTGTTGAATTTAATTTCTTAAGTGGTCAGTTGTGGCCAGTAGGCTTTCCGAAAGATAATTGAGAGTTTTCTTTGATGCAGGATTTTAGCATGAAGAGGACCAAATTTTTCCATGAGAACTGTCAAACAGTGTGAGCTATCATTCAGCTTCATCATGATGTTAAGATTTGTTGAATGTACAAACAGATACAGTGCTAATAACATTTACCGAAAGAAGTTATGTCTTCTGCTAGATTTGTTATTATTCGTTCTGTCACGGATGTTTAGATAGCAGTATTTTAAAAATTCACATGCTTTCCGCATCATATTTTGCCGCAGTTATGCCTTATCTAGTAAGAATTTATTTCGGACTTCCTGCAGGCAATGTTGTGAAACATAACATTCTTATCGCCGTGGTTTTTAGTTAAGCAATTTAATTTCCGCGGGATCTGATGTATGCCTATTAGATTCTTTGAAGTAATTATTAAAGCAGTCTGAATGATATTTACCTTTGTTCACTTCATCATATTCAAATGGCATGTACATGTATATATGTTTAAATGTTATGTAGATCATACATTTACTTTATGTTGCACACTGATGTCAATATGCGAACTTCACAAGACGATGAATGACTTACAACCTTTGGATGTAACTTAATCCTTTAATTGTAATTTTTTAGAAACTCAATTAAGACTGGTTGAGGGGCGCAAAGTCTCAAATTTCAGCGCCAACTTTTAGGCTACCTTCTATAGGCTAGGTCTAGAGATTTCGTCTTATCGGCATTGGGGTGCACTTCTACGCGTAGAAGTAGTGAAGAAAGAAATTGTTGCGATATGATGCTTTCCCCATCATATTTTGTCACAGTGGTGGAAGAGAGTGAGATCGGCTGACACCAATCTTTTCTGGATTGGTGATAGGAAAAGCAGAGGGTTCCTTAAAACGCAGAGTGAAAGAGAACCGAAATGCCGCCCACTGGTCAATCATATTCTCGCTAAGTAGCTCTCAAAGTGTAGAATCCGCTTTTCTAGTAAAATATTAAGTGGCCGAATATCTCTCTTCTAAAAGGTATCAAAATGCCCCCATTCTTTAGTTTAGGAGTTTGGGAAATTGTTGTTGAAATTTAAAGTTGATATTCTTGATTTATCATTAAAAGTACCGGTAGGTCTAATCGCCATCCACTGTGCTGAGAAAATTCGCTGAAATGCTAGGTCTGCTCAACAAAAGTTATGTCTCCTATCACTATTATTAGGTCGAATGACGAAATTCTATATTAGTATAAAAGTTACGCCATTTTATGGATAGCTAGGCTCTATCTTGATTCTCGAAATTATAGTTTAGTCGAAGTTATAGTTATTTTGTCGAAATTTAAATAACTTTTTAATTGCAAATCTCGAATTTACCCAGGTATGACTGCGACTTTAAATAGGGAGTTGTGTCGATGTTGATATATGTGAACTAGGGATTCTGATGATTCCTGATATTGGATGAAATGCCAGCTATTCAGGTCTATTCTATTTTTCAACTGAATTTGGAACTCAATATTTAATCATTCTATTTACATCGTGCACAGTTTCATTTTCGTGGCTTGCTTCAAGACATCCCATTTACTCATACATTTTTTTCTGACACAATGTTCTGCCACTGTGTGATGAACATGCACTATTACTTCATCGCAGTTTGTGCATATTTTTAAGGATTGATCCATATTGCCGACATTAAACACAGTATATCTCGGCTCAAAACAAAATTATTTCAAGTTCTCCAAATTCTCAAACTCCGTGGACGACAGTGGATAAATCATCGCGGTTGGTCATAACATCAACTCATCACTGATTTGGCCAAGTGTTCAAAAATTTTGTTGACTGTTACCAAAAATGGAATTACTATTGAATCTCTCATTTCGACTTGAAACCCTTTCGGGCCTTGAGAGAGGTGAACATGAAATAAGTAAGTAGTACTAGATTTCGTTGCACTGGTATATAATAATTGAAATGAAATCTGGTCGATATGAAATAATAGCTTGAATTTGATGAAATCGACTTCAAGCAGTCCGAGAATTTGAAGCTGGTAACTTGTAATGGTGTCTATTATTGCGGTAAATCAAGAGTGCCCAGATTCATCAAAATAAAAAGCATTTCCATTCTTTATTTAGATTATATTGCTGTCGGCTTCCAGACGCACATCGATTATAATCAATCTGCTCATTCATTAATTCTTTTACTCTTGTGAAATTTACTATTGAATGTACGATATACACAGTTATGACTTGCTTGATTTTAAAATCTTCCTACAGATATGCCTAATTGCATACTCAAAAGTAGGCCTACTTATTCTGGTTATCTTACATTCAACTTTCCCTGTATTGACCTCGCAGATACGGAATTTCTGCAATGAAATCTTTCATTAATAGAACTGTAAATGCGGAGGGGCCGGCCTAAAAGACATAGAAATTTTCTTCGACCATTCATTAAAAATGCATGGAATTATAATGCAACTACTATATACTATGTCGTTGAATCGAAATCACGGTCTAGGCGATCCTAGGCATCTTGGGAGATGTAGCAAAAGTAGACTACCCGTGTTCTATTTCATTTCAACTGCCCAGGGTTCTTCTATAAGAATCATTTTTCAATTTTCTTTACAAAGCTCGTGCTAATCAGTGTCAATGACATCTGCTAGAACATTGGTTTTAGGCTCTAAAATTGCACAATGATAAAGATTCTTAACTATAATGCTTATTAGATTGAAGAGCTTTGCCGTTTCCATGAAATATGACCAGTGCGGGAACTTAATAGACACGTAAATATTTTAATTAACGGTAACAAGGAAATATTCGGCCGCTGAAACTATCTAATTAAGCCTAATTTATTCTAGGTCCGTCGTCTCTCCGTTATCGGTGGAAGGAATGAATCTGAATTGGTGAAAGGAATATTCGACACGCTGTTATCGCACAACGTACAGTTGCAGTGCAACTTAGATGGGAGGAGCGGATCCAAAGGATTTAAGTTTGGGTTGAAAGGCCCATTCTTACAGTTAGTTTTCGGTAAGTTAAGATGTCAAGGCTAAAAAACAATCCCTGAATTAATGTTTGCTTTGTTGCATGTTAACATGATTAGATGCACATTGCTAGTGGTTATTTGATTTCTGAAGTCTTCAGTTATAATGTTTTGTGATGTTCCATCCCAGAATTTTACTTTTCGTTTATCTAGTTCATTCAGTTTTCGTTATTGTATTCGGTTTTGCGTACCTATTTTTAATATTTCATTATTGTTTGATAATGGAAAAAGACTGTGGAAGCATTATTGGAAAATTACCGTCATTTATTTGATTAGCATTTAGCAATTTTAATTGTGCAAATAATGCTTCTCAGTTACTTGCATAATATTTTCAATAAGTTTGTAGCCAGAGTAGAAATGATTGTGTACATGTATAAATAGTAAACAAAGCATGATTATTGTACCGTTCTACGAAATATATCAGCTTCTCAAAAGCAGTTTCACTCGGTCAAAAGAAATAATATATGAAATGAATTGAAGTAATTTTTCAGCCAAATTCATTGAAGCCGTCAAAACATATTTGCAAGAAATCCCTGTCACAAAAAGGTTTTGTTGCGCCGGAATTGAGCCTCCCTTTCGAGGTGCTGTCCCGCAAGTATGTTTCTTTTGTCCCACTATTGATGCCAGCTGGTCCAGTAATGGATCCAATCTCTCACATCTTAAGATACATAAATTCGTCTAGTCTAAACGTGGAATTTCTTTGAAAATGAGGCTCTTTCAATATTCAATTGTTGGAGGGACTCCATTATCATGATGGTAGACCTAATAGCAAAAAAGCAATTTGTATCTAGACGGGCGCTTTTCCACGAGGCATGATTATGGTGGTCGATGACCATCTGAAAGCTATCAGGCTCATGGGGTCACTCCAACAACTAAACGTGGAAGTTGTAATCACATTGAAATTCTATCTATGTATACAATGCTTTCATTCTTTACATATGTGCAATAGTTTACTTGCACAAATTTACTCGGCCTGCGTAAAAAATGCAAATTTGCCGCGTATGACCATTGACAGGCAGTTTTTGAGATATATTGTACAATGCTTTAATCGCGTTGTTCTTATAACAATAGGGACTGTAGGAGTGGTTGTGAGTATACAATAATGTATTTGTTTCTTTTATACAATTGGTTTCAAATTTGCCATTTTTATGAAAATTATCATATCTAGAAAATTAAGAAGCTATTTATCGGTTCTTTTTTATGGTAAGATGAAGTGATGAATCAACAGCATTAAACCGTTTTAAAAAAGTGTGGGTTTCGGTTGCAGACCGAAAAGACAGTTAAAATGTCATCAATGTACTTTATGTAAAAAACGACATTGCTTCCTATAATGTCTAATGAGAATTCAACTACAGGAGGTTCAATGGAGGATCCCATGCTCATTCCTTCTTTTTGCGGGTAGTTTTCATAGTGAAACAGGTCTATTATTATCTGCTTGGATAAACAAATACGTGAAAGGTTGACTCCTTTCTAAAATTGTTTCATATTGATATCCCGACAAAGGCAATTTCAAAGTACTCATTTATTGAAAATTTTCTTTATGAAAATACGGTATTCACATAGCGCACAATACAAAAGTTTCAAGGTGCTCAATGTACGCTCTCATGCGCACTCCTTACTTACTTCCCCGTTTTTCGTCCTTGCCCACGCTGAACGGGATCAGTTAGCACAGTCCATACACAAAAATTGTTCAACCATTCTACATGAAGTCATTTCTTCATTCGCATTATTTTATGAATAATTGTAACAAATCACAACCACCTTCCTTGCATCGATTTTTCTTTCCTTTAAGTCCTGCATATATTGCATCATTGTTATTGATCGTTGTCACGGTCACTGATGATGGCATCTTGTCTACTGAAACATGTCTGCGAATACATTATCTCCGATGAATTTTAAGCAAGTGGGATCATGTCCACCGGATATTTTAAATTTTTATCTTGAAATATGAAAACGACACCATTTCAGCGACATAGCAGCTATGTGGGTGTAAAATGGTGCCATTTCCGTTACAGAGTCTGTGAAGAAATAGCAGTTTCCAACTATAACTTCCAAGAATTTTGAGGAGATCTCCAGCAAGTATCTGCGTGGTACAAGGGACCGCAAAGATGGGCGGCGACAACGAGAGTTTAGATGAAGGAGGCGGAGGCCCAAGCGCAGTTAAGTCACAGTGATTTATCTGACTCGGACTAAGTGGACTCGGACTATTGAGTGGTCTTCTCTGACTTTCACTTTCATAGATGCGCTACGCGCGCCAGTAGCTTTTTTTATAGTTTCATTGATCACATCGCCTGATGAACCGTTGAATTTCAAGTTTTTATTCAACTTATTTTTATGAAAATGTTCATTGAGGCTATGAAGCTTTATGACAAATTTCATCGGAGATTAGTTCTTTATGCTTCCTGTCTAGATTATATTCCGGGTATTATCACCTCTGTACCCACGACTCAGAAAATGAAGAAATTCATCTTCATTAATCATTTTCTTTTTAGTCGAAACTAATGAATTTTTAAGTCTTTCTGGGCACAAAAATTAATAAATTATGTCAAGATATATTTCGCCGATCTGACTTTATCAATTGAAATAGAAAGAAATCATATGAAAAAATTCAGGAAATCAAATGCCAAATCATTCGAAATCTCTACAAAATTACAAACTGTCAATATCGATATCTAACAAATATACACATATACCACAGTTCATTGATTGTCGTAGTTCTGTCAGTACAACAAGAATCAATGAACTTTGGTATATGTGTACGAGCGTATATTTGGTAGATGTCGACATTGACATTGATGGTTTGTAATTTTGTACAGAGATTTCAAATGATTTAGCATTTGACTTCAAAAATTTTTACTTAGGACTTCTTTCTATCTCAATTGATGAGACCAGATCGACGAAATATATTTTGACATAATTTAGTGATTTTTGTGCGTAGAAAGAATATGAAGAATAATAATATTTCATTGATTTCAACTATAGAGGAAAATGATATCAGAATCTTTACCAGATCAAAAAAAAATTGCCAAGAATTACTACTATTATAATTATTATCTGCCTTTCAGATTTTTCCAGGTTGCTTGATAATCATGATTCGTATCCAGATTAATTATCATCTTTCCTGTAATTGCACGTGACACATAGTCGTGAATTTACTATCATTACCGCGTAGCTGTTATTATTTTACAATCTTAAACTGCAGCTTCTGTAAAAAAAAGTCACGTCAATTTCATTTTGTCTTGTAATAAGTGGGAAATGTATTACTTAAAACTGTTGCTAAGACATTGCTTAAATGGCATTGATAATATGCTCGAACTTAATTTCAATTTCATATCAAGTCTCTAGCTCATTCAAAATTCAACGGTTCATCCGTAATTTTTTTTACTTACCACGCTTCAGTGTTCCTTACCGGACAGTAATTCTAAGACTTGTTAAAATGAAATTTCTTAAATAGATGGCTTTTAGTAGATGACGCCACTTCGAGAGGAGATTGAACACTCTTCACAACATTCGTGCTATTGTAAAGTTTTTTTATTCAAGTCTAATCAATCCTTTTCTGTTAGACATCATACGATATAGTTAGATGCAGTACTTAATGGAAATATTGAATAGCTCTCTTCTAACTACTTAATAACAAATAAAAATGATAACTGTAGCTGATCAAGACTGTAGTAGCTAAACATTAAAATACTTACTAGTTGTCCGTCATATCCTATAGAAATGAATCGCTGTTTTTGGGTATAGTTACAATGTGTACATATAATAGCTACGCTATTGATGTACACATCCCCCGCCATATTTTGAGCCAGAGAAACGGGGATGTGTACGTTAGTAGCGCAGCTATTAATAATGTATTGCCATAACTAGTGTCACGGCATTGTTGCTGTGGCCAAGATAGATAATCGGGAATGGAACTAATACGGTACTGCAGAAAAGCAAATCGCAAGATTGACGCACCCGTGTCGGCACTTCATGGGTAGCACCTCATTTCGGCGTCGGCTCGGTGTGGAGCCGCTGCGTGCACGTTAAATGCATGCGCGCTGACGATGGGTATTTTGTGGCAACATTGGGCAACTTTTGCTGGGCCAACGTCGTTTACACGCCGGTGCATATGGGCTTACGTGGGATTAACTAGTCTAAAACGGCCATTTCCTGATGTTGGCCGGCACCTGCTACCATTCGGGTAGCCCACGGGGTCATTGGGCAAAACGGTATCTTCCCATGTTGGGGCCGACTGGGCTGTGCTACTTGGGTAGAGTCGTTCAAATCGCACGATGATTAATCCAGCAGAATTCGATTAACTGCACCCGGCCCACCTGTGGTGTATGTAGCTTATATTCATATGGTTATCATCAAAATCTGTCCTATTTGTATGCCTGCGAATGGCTTTCAGCTACGAATGATCAATTGCTATATATCATTTAGTCCATAAAAAATATTTTTTTATGAGTAAGGCCTACATGGTGAAATCCAGAAAAAAGTGAACTTTTTGCAATTTTCGTCCCCATCTGAATTGCTCTGAGCTATTCAATATCCAACAGTCAACTCAACTGTAGAGTTGCCTTCGGTTATATCTGGTCCATGCACTATTTTTTTCATATTTGACCGCTTACTGTCTTTCGCTCGCTTGAAATCTGAAAATAGCCGATTTTTGCATGTCCTCAGAACTGTATCGACTTTTTAGAAGCCTGTTCACAACAGGCAACTGATCAAAGCTCTTTGGTGTCATGTCATTCACCCAAATTATTTGTCAGATATCGTAGATGTCTTGAAATTCTACATAGCTACATCGCTAATTTTCGTCTACGAATTCGGTGTCCCGGGCTTGGATACTCAAGCCAGGGACTGTCGAGGGACATCGTTCGAATCCCGGGCGAGTGCTCAGTCCCCAGCCATGATTTTCACAAGCCCGGGCTTGTGACCAATCCAGAACTGTGGCATTGCAAATCCCTATCAAATTTTCCACTAATTCAGAATATTCTGTCATATGACACAACAGAAAAAACAATTTATATAAAAGCACATAATGTATTGTATCAGAACAATAATCTCCGCTCGTAGAAAACGTAAACACCACACAAGAATATGAATTCATAAAGTTCGAAATCGTAAAATAGTACTTTGTACGATTGTCGGATGCTGAAGATCCTCATAAAAACCTGGACGTTCACATCCGTGCAACACCATGTGATATGCTTTGTACATGCTGCATCAGGGATGTCATCGAATTCATGGGGTCACCGATGGGATAAAGTGGATAAATTGGGAGTATATAATTGTCCCCAAATGTCTAAAATATCAGAATAGACAGTTATCAAATGAAGGCGCCTTTGAGGAAGGAGTTAGGGAATGAGTTCTGAGGCAGTCATGGGAGCGACAGACTCATGAAAGCGTCAATGAAGGTGAGTGTGTCTTTCACGGCGCCTTAAGTAGGAGGGAATATCGATGAGCCAATACGGTGCTATGAGGTAGGAGAGAACATCGGCAGTCTCTTATATTTGAAAGACCTGCATCCACGAGCTGTCCGTGGCCATTGACTTTGCAACTATAATTTTCACAGAAACATCGGTTTTAGATATTGATAAGAACATTTCTGTTAGTAAAATTTTATTTCGAGGCTTTCCTTGTGATAGTTTCATGACAGAGTTTCTGGACCACTTCGTAGGTAGATCTTGACAACTCTATGATTTTTAATGGAACCTCTGAGACGCTTTGATTAACTCTCTAATGCTATTCTCTATGCCATCTCTACGAGCGATGATGATCAAACTGCGTCATGTACCACTTCGATCGAATCACCTACCCATTCGTACAACACTGATTGATGATCGACCACATCACTCGCCCCATGTGAACTACGTCTAGCAGTATCTTCTAGAATATTACTTTTCTTCCTAGTACAACAATGTATTGTTTCTTTACTACCAACTCATCACCGTCGAAGTACGCGAAGAAATCCGTCAAAAACTGCTTCATTTCCGAATCTGCCTGTTCTTGGTTCAAAGAGCGATATCGAACAAAGCCACTGTAAGTAGAGAGGTAAGTTCCAAACTTCTCTTTGGTAGTCTTTATCTCGGCGAATCGATCTACTCTCTTCACATCGTCCAAGGGAATGTACACTTCGCGGTAGAGAGCTTCTTGCGCTGACCGATCATTGTTCTTGTCCGACTTTGACCAAATTTTATTCAAAAAATCTTTATAAAAATTGAAGGCCGTGTCATCAGGATCTCCTACGAATCCTAAATCTTTCATCATAAACAGTGCCAATGCTCCTCCTGGTCTCAGAACTGCACATGCCTGAAAAGAATGAAAAGAATCATTAATTCAAAATAATGAAGGAGTGAAATTAACATAACATATTCCAGATAGACGCCTCATATTTCTGAATACCGTAATTTTCTAATCCAACCTCGAATTCTATTTCGCTTTGACCCGGCATCTATTGAACCATCCGTGCAAATATTTTCTACGAAGAGGCTACAATGTTTGGTGAAGAAATATTGACAACCATTTCCTATTGACAACAAAGGTCTGTCGTAATTGATTGAATATCGAAAGAGAATGACAGCTATTAAGTCAATACAAGACACCAACACCCTTGATTCCCCGACCGCACTCGCCTGACCTAGGAATCGAACCGAAGTCCGCGGTGGAGACGAGCTCGCACCTTCTTCACTAGGCCACGCTGACGGTTCAAAAGGAATGCGAGTGAAGGCAGAAGTCATCTGTAAGTGATATCGACAGCATATTGTCCTATTATTATTGACAGAACGCTAACAGCATTCATATTGTAGCGAGACAGCATATCAGCATGTCATACGACTACGTCACAGTGTAGATTGACAACAAAGGTCTGTCGTAATTGATTGAATATCGAAAGAGAATGACAGCTATTAAGTCAATACAAGACACCAACACCCTTGATTCCCCGACCGCACTCGCCTGACCTAGGAATCGAACCGAAGTCCGCGGTGGAGACGAAGGGTGCGGAATCAAGGGTGTTGGTGTCTTGTATTGACTTAATAGCTGTCATTCTCTTTCGATATTCAACCATTTCCTAATGCTAAACTTTTTAAGGGTATTTGACATGGATAACTTTTACATTGCTTCCATTCTTTACGAGCCTAGAAAAAAATTAATAGTTTTCTTCAAAGTCGTAAGACCAGCGCTGGAACACGGACCGGGTCTGGGCCCGTATGCCCTCAGCTCGGGTCCAGATGAATTTTGCATCTGGGATCGGGTGAGAAATTTTATTGTTTTGCGCACTTTACCATCCTTCATGAAAAATATCAATTACGTTAGCTGAGTGCAATCGCCTCAAGAGTCTACAAATCTAATTGTTGATTACATGCACATGATCGTGTGCTGTAGGGCTTATGTACCATCTTTAAGCAAAATTGATTACTGTTGAGCAGTAATGTTAATTTTTAAACATTTGATACTAGGTAAATTTTAATTTGCTCTAAATATTGCCCATGCATAGCGCAATTGTCTATAACAAATATATTGGATCTCATTTGATGCGCCGATAGCTGCCATTATTGTAAGTTATAATCAGATTGATTAAAACGGGAAAACGAAAGCACTAAAGGCAGATGACCTATTTGAAAAAGTGAAGCCATTAAGTCAAAAGTTGACACAAATATTGAATCGACTATTTGACCAAAATTCCAAAGAAATGTCATTTGCTAATCGTCTATCAATTGTTGTTTCGGGTCCAGAAAGTATATTTATGACTATTCCGTCGTATCCCGGTAGGCCCTATTTATTTCATCTTACTGCTTAAGAGACATGTTGATAAGCCATCATAGGAATGTTTCCGATAATTTAAATGATCAAATGGGGAATGTACCTCAAATTTCAGACGTAATAAATATCGACTCGGGTACTAGACATTCCAGGCTCCGGACCGCTTCCAGCTCTGCGTATGACATACGCATCTCAAATGTGCTTGTCCCACTCACGCCAGCAACAACACCCACTTCAACCGCTTGGTATTTACAGGCAACTGCTTTAACTGATTCCCAACTAAAAGTTGATTATTAGGCATAGTTAGACTGTTCATCATCAGTAAAGGCCTGCACTGATGCCTCTCCGGACTCGATGTCACTGTCATGAGGGTTTAGCTGCTCGCTGGCTATCGAATCAACTGATGACTAACAGCACAGCTAACGAGGACTTACAACTTATAATTTATTGTATTATATAATTATAATTCCAGGGGACTGATAACCTGGAATTTAGTTTGGTTATGGCTGAATCGGAATTTCGGTCTCTGGGTCATTTTTGCTATTTGGGGGAGATACAGTAAAAGTAGGATATTCCGGATTATGTAAGAGGCACACACAGGTTCCATTTCATTTTGTAAGCGCTAGTCATTTCGCAATAAAGCTTGTTAGTCATGTTTCAAAAAGAAAAACGGTCTATCCCTTTGTTTCGACACGTAGGCTATTATTATTTCACACGACGGATGATATAAGTATATACTGCCAGCACAGGTCTAGTTAACCTTGGTCGTAGGTTCGAATCCTACCAGCCGCACATCTTTTGCATGGCAATTTGATCAATCGTTTATTCAATTTCATTGTTGTTAACTGTACACGTAGCAAGTGAAGTCATGTATAATTCACAAGAATTCATTTCTTTGTGATCTTTGTAACTGCCACTCACTTCTTGAATAAACCGCTTCGGATCAAGATGATGTAAAGTTGTGAAAAGAGTAAGGACATCGGGGTGAATATCAAGTGAGGAAAGATCGTAAGCGGATCCGACTAGAAATTGAATCTTCTCCGTTGACAGCTTCAGTTCTTCCGCTTCAACTCTAGCTTCTGCTATCTGAGCTTCAGAAATGTCCAATCCGATGACACGATCTGACACCGATACCAAAGGAAAGGAGAATTGACCGCTTCCACAGGCCACATCCATAGATAGCGGGATCCTTTCTTTCTGTGACATGAATTCTCGGTAGTAATCCAGAACATCCTGAGCCAGGAAGTCTGGATATTTTAAATGCCCTGTTCGGTAGGCATGAGCTACCGACCTGTCTGTCCAAACGTCAGCCATCTGAAAAAGAAATTATCTACATTTCACGATCAAATCAAAGATACATAGGAGATTAAGAAGTCACTCCGTCAGTATTTAAAGCAAAATTCATATGTTCAATTAACTTAGAGTTTCGTGTCACTCATCAAAGAAAAGCTATGATTACAAGATTATTGAGCATTTCCAGTCGATTAATCTTCAATTATTCAATAATTTTATCATCATTCTAACTCTTAACAAGAAAGGTCTGCCGTTATAGGCTACATTGAGTATCTTGAGAGAATGACAACTATTAAGTCAATAAAAGACAACAACACCCCTCATTCTACGACCGCACGGGCGGCTAATTTATACTGTGCGACGCATTCGAATGAAATACTTTTTGTAACGTCAATGTGGCCTAGTGATTAGTGGAGACGGTGCGAGCTCGTCCCCACCGTGGAATTTGGTTCGATTCCTAGGTCAGGTTAGTGCGGTGTAATCAAGCCGAATCAACGGTTGTAGCGTCTTTCATTGACTTAATAGCTAGTTGTCATTCTCCTTGCATATGCAATCTAAAGCTTAAAATGAATGTTGAACGGTTAGATTCGCTTGACTGAAAATCGTTGATAAATTTTGATAATGCTGCATTCTTGTTGTTGTAATCACGGAGTAAAACTGAGTCCGGGCACCGATGCACTTACTCAAGTCCTTACTCAATGGATGCACTATCCTGATAAATGGTTGAACTTTTCTGACATTCGAATGTCATCTTTTGATAGCTACATGATTTCAACGGTTATATGGGTGGCAAGCTATTGCAACTTCCGTGTTCTTCTCTGTTAATTCCCATCTTATTTCACTGTGCTCATTAACAGTAGTACTGAAAACCCTTTAACCCTCAGCACTGGATAGTTGAACTGCTAGAACAAAGGCATTTCACTGCGATTTTGTCAAACGCTGAAAAATGACCTTCAATAGAAGTAGAAAATAGCACACTTCTTCCTTATGAAGCGAATTTCATAAAAAATAACGCTATTTATGTTATTCTTTATCGTTCAAATCGCGCGATTTTTTCCGTCGCACGATTAATCGAGTGGAGTCGATTAACTGCGTCCTCTGCGGTCTAGCCTATTAATCTATTCATAATCATCATCAAAGCCTATCTCCCTGTTTATCTTGACACTTCTACGACTGGCATTCGGATATCAGTTAACCATAAAATTAAAACTAGTAAATTAATGCATAAATCTGAATATCACGACTCTCAAAGGATAGGAAGTAGGCTTTCATTCGATTCAGTCCAGTAAAAAATAAGGCAACGAACTAAGAACAAATAATCATATCTAGATAGAAAATCTTTTGATATCTATGTAGGCACTGATCAAAATGACAAATTTTTATTTACTAATCGAGATTTCAGGCTTGGATACTCAAGCCTAGGACAGACGAGGGGCATAGTTCTAGAGTCGGGCACGAGCTCAGTCCCTATGATTTTCAAAGGCTAGAAGGCTATTTTCACACCCTAATTCCTGCAAAACACTCAGGAGAAAAAAAGAATGAGAGTGGGATAAATAGCAAATCGGCCACATGGAAGGCTCAACGCCTCATGTGCTTCCGACTCAGAGTTTCCAATTACTAAGTGAAAAAATTTCGCACAGTGATCAGCTATTAATTGACATCAGGCCCCAACTTTAAAATAGAAAATATGTAACGGAGAAATTTTCTCGGATACTTTAATTTCACAAATGCACGTTTCGGCTTTTCATAAGATTCATGTACCAGATAAATGCCTAGTCGAAGGATTAAACATTCATAAAGGTGGCGAGTATCTATGAATGGAAAACCCTGGTGTAAAGCACATTAAAAAGACAAATTAGATTAATGTACTCTCTAAAAAGATATCGCCCTCATAGGCTAATTGCTGTTATGGAATCATTCCTCAATGGTTTTCTTGCGACAACACCAATAATGAGATTACAATTGCTGAGCTCCTGATCAAAGGAAATCTCTTTCAAGAGCAAATCGCTTTCACTTATGTATTCAAAAAATCTTACCTATAAGTGTATTTTTGGTAGTTTGGATGGATTGATGAATGTTCATCATTTGCTCATTGCTCAACATCTAACATATATGATTATCGAGTACTCTGTGATCAAAGTAGGCAGATCAAACACCGAAGCGTCTGCCACAGCGGAGAGTCCAATTTGCAGTTGCGGTATTTTCCGCAATACACAGATTTGAGTATAGCGGTCCCAAATATATTTGATGATTTGACATGTACATGTAATTATGATAATGTTTATTTGCGTTGTTGATGAATGCTTAGGCTGATAATGTATGTTTGGCATTCCATATCCATTGAATATGGTGGTGGGTCACTTCATCGACAGGTCTTTTCGTCGACAGGGTCATTTCATCGACAGGTGGATATGATATTCACTCAAGAGTATACTCTATATATCATGCATCCATGGATAGTTTAAGACATAATTCATAGACATCAACTTGTGATGCCTTGAGAGTATTATCATGGAGTCCAATGTCTTATGACTCAGAACATAGACATTGATGAAACGACCTGTCGATGAAGTGAACCACAATCATTGAATATATAGTCTCACTGCAGAAATCACCTGCGTCATCATTGCATCCTCATGGCCTGATATTTTGTAGTATTTTGAAGTATCATAAATTCTGTTTTCACAACCGCAATCGAGCTTATTTCGAACTCATACTTGTGAAAGTGGGGTAAATGGGACTGCATGGGTGGTAGCAAGTCAACAGCCGCTTATTATTTGATTAGCCTTAATTGCTTGTGATAAATGACCATGATTGATCAATCAATGTTAATCTACATCCTCACACCAATTCTATGGAAGATCATGTGCAGTTATTTCTTTTTAATAGGATTCAAAATCTCATTAGCGATTCAATTCAGGAGAGATGATAGGCCTGCCACAAAATTGCATGACTGATCAGAAAGATACATCAGGTTAGACAAAGTTATATCCTCACACCAATTCTATGGATGACCATATGCAGTTGATAACGTATTAATGGGACTCAAAATCTCATTAGCGATTCAATTCAGGAGAGATGCTACAAAATTACATGAATGATCAGTAAGATACATCAGGTTAGAAAAAGTTAGAGAACGATTTTTTTTTCATATATCTTTATTGAATGTAGGCCTACAGGCAAGCCAAATCGAACATAAAATCAAATAATTGAACAATATCAAATCTTCAATGCACAACACAAATGCATGCACTTTCTCATGCAAATGTACATATTTACAATAAGATCAGGTGTCTACCGGGTGCTTCGTTATCTTCACGCGGAAGATAGTCATCGTGATCTCTTTGGGAGAATTGTGTATTTATCGACATATTACTGATCACTTGCAAATGGGCTGCACCGAGAACTATTTAAATGTTTCAAGATGATTATTTATTTATTATTATTATCAATCAATGATTTGTTTGTTAATTACTCAAACATTTAGATGTTGACATTTACAAATTCAATGTGATTAGACAGTCAGCCAGTCTTCTTTGATCAGTGCCATAGAAACAATTAAAATGAGTTGCATGATATCCTAACTCCATCTTTCAATGTAGGCCTACTCCTATATCAGAGGAATTTGAAATTCCCTGAGAATAAAACATTGATCAGTGATACAATTCAATGGTTGGACAGTATAGGGACAATTTGTATTTAAAAGTGTCAATAACAACATAACTGCTAGACAGTTGTCACATTTCCTTTCAGCCATTAGTCATACAAGGTATGAATAATGCAATCATATACTGAGTCTTCGAGTTTCAAGCGTCATCCATGACAAGGAATTTGATAAAATCAAACAACGGAACAAATAAGTGACATGTTGATGTCACAGAAGACAAACATTCAATGGAGTCCTGCGTACCTCTCCGTAGTTTTCACATGCCAACTCAGCTTTCAAATACACCTTACCTCGAAAAAAGCTTGATGATGAATTCCATCAGAATTATATTGTACAAGCATTTAATTGTCATCTTCAAATGATCGCCCGCACGATCGCTCAAAAGTCGGGTTCTATTATTAAAGACCTACAATTACTCAAGTAATCGAACTTGCAAAAATGATAGCTCACATGTATTTTACATGTTGGGCGCTTTGGTGGCATTTGTTTGTGAATGATACAGATGGGATTCGCACATTCTGTCGACACGCATGTGAATCTTTATGTTAGCAAAGATCTATGACGAATCCCTACCTGATTAATAATTTGCTTCCAATTGGAAATCTCTATAATTGGAGGATACTTGAAGATTGACAAAAGGTTGCAATGGTACGGAAGACTAATGTTATCACATGAATCGTGGATACAATAAATGTTGTTATGCTAAAGCAGAAAATGTGTGTTAGGACATCGCATATCGAAAAAATGTATAAAAAAGACCAATCTGTCGAAAGTACATGAAAATCATTGAGTTTATAGATCTCACAACCTTAAATATGTCGTGGACCAACTGTTTCATCAGACTCTTTATATTAAACCTCAAGTAGACACCCTAAAAATCTTCCTTTATTTCAAAGGCATGAAAATATAAAAATAAACAACATCCATCGATGCAAACAATAAATGATATGAACACTGACAAGGTTTGACTTAGACACCCTGCAACGATTGAGATAGGCTAATGCTCAATTCACGTGATGGCTAACACGTTTCGCTCATTCAAAACTGTTTCACTCAACGGCCTTCCTCAGACATCAAATCTTTGCACTCTCCGACCCACGAGGTATGGTGGTTATGTAAAACTTGATAATTTTACAATGATGATAAAATGTAATGAGAAATTCCTGAAAACATTAAAAAATGGCGCAGTAGATGAAGTAAATGCAAATTTGAGTTAAAAGTTTGACCACCGAGTTATAAGAAGTTCTGCTTCAGATTCCTTCTCCACTCCTGCCTTTGGTACACCGCCAATCAAGACCGCTGAGAGGTCTTCACTGTCTAATGAATCGTATTTCTCCAAAGCTGCCACAACTCGCTGCATTTCCCGCATGCGAGAGCGGATGACTGTTCGTGCTCGTTCACATGATTCACGCAACAACCGAGATATTTCTTCATCAACAATTGTTGATACCGCGTTTGACTGCAAGATAAGAAAATTTATTCAGTAAATTATTGGTGTTTCATAAGTCGTACAACACAGCGCTTAGCAAAATTAATTATTTTTCAGTAGATTATGACGCTCTATATGTCAAAATGCGCATGAAGATCAGAAGCTTTGTGGCACAAGCATCTAAAAGGAATCTCCTTCAAATGATCCAGAAGTCGGGCCTTATCACTATTAGTGTCAGTCATTTCTGTGGACAAACCTATAATTACACAAGCAATTGAACCTAAAACAGGGTGGCGGCCAGATTTCAAGCTTCAAATTCCCGGGCGATTCCCGGGCTATTTCAATGAATTTCCACGCCATTTTTTTATATTGACAAGATATTTTATTCCAATTACACCGCTCAAAAAATATCCGGACAATGCTTTAAATTACTTTCAAAACACTAATGCACGTGTTCTCCGTGGCACAGTGGTTAAATGCTTGGCCTAGCGATCATTCGGTCCAGAGGTCGAGCTCCGAAAGTGTCACTGAAAGTCGTCAGGAAGGGCATCCGGACTAGAAGATCGCAACGCTCCAGATCAAAGTCTGACTATGTCAGCACCGTCCAAGCCCCCAGTAAGGGGAGTAGTGACGTCAAAAAATCATTTTTTGCTTTAAACTGCTTTTATCATGCCTTCCTGTTAGAATTTTGCTACCAAATTATGACGTGAACGATATTTGACTTTGTCGCACTAAGTTTTCAAATTTTTTGATTTTTCTGAGTGGTGGTTCTTAAGATTATAAACATCTACTTTTCCTCAATGGCCTGCAGCCAGTGAGCTACTTCTGGAATCTAAATGATTTCATATCGATGGAAAAGTTCGCTTCCTGAAAATGCTTCATTTTCATCATCTGATTCATAAAATTCTATGAAGTTGTTCTTAGCCGATACTTCAGACTTCAATTTTCAAGAAAAGTTGAAGCAACAAATCGCATTTTGAACTGCAGCGTATTCATGCCATGAGAGAAAGCCATGATATCAAAATCCACATCTTAATACAAAAGCACGATAACACCAACTTATCCAGAAGCATCGACAAGAGAAACCAGAAAGACTGCCACAATGGACGAAGACCGTTAACGCCAGAAGAATTCCTAATTGTCATCCTTTTTTATCAGTTTGCGTACAAACAATGGGAGCGTGGAAGCCGTCATCCATAAAATTTGTGCTTTATATTCCATGAGTCGGCCGCCACCCTGAATTCAATATATTACAGCAATGTGTGACATTCATACTTCACAAACTTTAGGATGCTATCACGTAATAGGCCCTATCACTCCACAAATGGAAAACAATGCATTTGCCTAAAGATTGTCATTGTGAAAAAGAGCAATTGAAATCCTTCTCCTTTAGTAGTTTTTTTTCAGGAAGACTTAAGCCTAAATACTGGGAAATACAATATCAAGGGTTGAAATAATTTTTTGTTATGTTCGTGCCATAATAGCTATCTTCGTTAAAATTTTCGGTTCGGGTTCAAAATTATAGTTCGTGTGGCAGGTGGTCGGGTTCGGGCTTCAATTCATGGCCGTTGCACATCTCAACCGCGCCAATGGTGGCGAAGAATATTTTAGTGGACAGAGTACAAAATGCTGTGGATTAAGGAATACCGTCGTCTTGTTCTAACCCAATTTCATACTGAACACAAAAATCGTGAAAACGGTCCTTTTTTCCGATGATATAGTCGTTCCAATAATATTGCGAGTAATACCCACTTGGATCAAAGTGTGGATAAATGTCGACAAAAAACCATTGTTTTGTGTAGAAGCGTCTTTTAGGTCCCTCAATCTTCAATGAATGGGACTATCTTCCGTCTTGTATAAATGCCTCTATGGAACTGCTTACTAAAGTTTCATGTTTATTATGCACATTGCACAGTAGTGAATTCCACCGTCCTTAAATACGCAGATGACATCAGAATGTACATTGAAATTAAGCGCGCTGATCCGGGAAAATCTGCCCAGCCACTGCAATCTGATCTCAACGCGGTGGCCATCTGGTCAAAGGAATGGCAACTGCATTTGAATTCAGAGAAATGTTCAATTATCTCAAATGGACATCGCAATCCTGGCTCTCACTTCAAGATTGAAGGAGAGACAATCCAGCGATCTGAGTGCGTTAAAGACCTTGGAATCCAAAACCCGAAGTTTCTCACGGCACACCATCCTTTGTGTCAAGAAAGCCAGCAACGTCCTTTCTGACATCCTGCGGACTTTCATGTCAGGAGACTCTAACGTACTTATGAAGCTTTACACCTCTTTAGTTCGCCCACATCTAGAATATGCCGTCCCAGTTTGGAATCAATCCATATCCAAAGACATTGCTCTGATCGAACGTGTGCAACGGCGCCTGACTCGGAATATTCATGACTTAACTTCCATTCCATACCAAGAACGACTAATAAATTTAAATCTGCCCTCCCTCCAATGTCGTCGAGATGTACTGGACCTCGCGGAAGTATTCAAAATCATGAATCACCGTGCGCCCTGTGATCCAAATACTTTTTTCATCCCAAATGCGTCTACCACTCGTGGTCACTTTCTGAAACTTTTTTCAGAAAGTTCTCAGTTCTTTCGCTATTCAGGCTCTAAAAATGACTTGATCTAAAATTTTGATAAGGAGGAACTAAAATTGTTTTTAGTTCTTATTCTGTCTGGATATTCAGCAGTGCCTGCAAAAAAGACTTAACTGGGAAGATTCAGCTGATGTTGGACACCACTTACTCTTTTCGAATATAAGACGAGATCGTTGTGAACGAATTATAAGGGCTCAAATCGCCAAATATACTTGCAGTTGGGACCATTTTCTTATAGGTAAATGTTTACTGAAAATACTCCAACTGTTATTAACTTTCTCTTTATTGATGCAGACGTTTCGGTGGCTGCTGCGCACCTTGATCACTGCCGATTACAGAATGGAATGATGAAATGGATGCATGTACGATTGATAAGAAGCCCTATAAGAATTATGAGGGCTATTCATTATGCCAATAATTATGAAATTTATAAAAGTGAAAAAAATTTCAAACTGAGACCACTAATTACACGACTGAATGCAAATTTTCGGACACATTGTACCTGAGAGAATCATGGATTGGGATGAAGCCATGATTAGGCATTACGATTCCTACGGGAGTAGACAATATATTTGTGGCAAACCCATATTGATAGGGTATAAAGCATGATGTCTTAATACTGCAATAGGTCATCTGGTGAGTTTTGATATATATCAAGGCAAGTATTTTCTTTCACGACGAAACACATGAAGTTATGGCAGTCTAGTAGGGAAACATTCTATACCTTTAATACTCTTCTTGGATAATTTGCATCATCCAGATCTCAGTTACTGCTATTTTGACAATCCTTTTTCGTATGTGGATCTTTCACTCGAACTGCAGAGGGGAGACTACGATGGCATATGCACCATACCAGAAAACTGCGCATCAAAAGACTCAAGTTCGCAAAAAAAAGAGGTAGTCAAAGAGAAACGAGGTACCTGCGCTTATGCTACAGATTCGAAAAATAATATTTGCATTTTACATTGAAAAGACAATAAGGTAGTTTCTTTGATATCAACATGTGATTCCATGCATCCAATTGGAACTTGTCAGCGATTCTCCCGCGCTAGCAAAACAAAGATTACCGTAGATATTCCTAATGCTGTAAAGATGTATAATAAGTTCATGGGCGGAACGGACCGCATAGACAAAAATGTGAATTGTTGTTGAGTTCCACCCGACGTAGGAAATGGTATCACCAAATTTATTCTTGGACTGTAGATGTTTCTATCCAAAATGCTCGGAATCTTCATCGTAGATGTGGCAAGTTGTCTTTGCTTAGTTTCCGATGGCGGACAGCAATTTCTTATTTGACGAAGTATGGTCGTCCATCCCTGGAAAACGCAAGTTCCGTGAAAAAGGTGATCTGGGCACAGAGGGTCGATTTGATGACTTTACCGATTATACAAGTTCCTGAGGGAAACAAAAGGCGTCGTTGCGTTGGTGAATTCTGTTAAGCTGCTGTCCGTACTGAATGCATCAAATGTGATGTTGGTCTGTGTGTACAGTGTTTCCCAAGTTATCATACTTCATAGTTGCATTTCATAGGTTAATGCCTAGTGTGACCATATGGTCACATCAATTTCTATGTAGTAATAAAAAACAGATATACACTGATTGATATTCCATTCTGGAATAAGCTTACGCGAAGATATCTGGCTGCCGAATCACGCCAAAAATTATTTTCCGATACGTCGAGACTCGATGCTCTGACCCATCAGAAAAAGCGTACGATATCATGAAAAATAGATTAAATAACAATGGTTTTAGTAAAACTGATATGTATCGCAAAAATAGAAATAAAAAATCTAGCGTTGAAGAAAATAATGTAATTTTGAACCTTGACTCTGTTGGTGATGGATTTTTGAGAAAAATCAATAAAATAAAAAATAAATACGATATTCCGATACGTATCACTAGTAAACCTGGAAAAAGCTTGTTTAAAATTTCAAAAAATCGGATAAAAGTACTTGTTCGTGTAGTATTAGTAAAAATATTGGCCCAAAGTATAACTGAAAAAGTAAATATGTTATTTATGAATTTACTTGCAGAATATGTGACCAGAGTTACATAGGTCAAACGTGTCGTCCATTTCAAGTTCGCTACAGAGAACATGAGCGCAGTTTACGGTATGAAGACCAGAAGAGTGCACTTAGTGAACATTCGATGAAGGCCCAGTGATAAAGTGATGACCATTAACAATTTCGACTACAAAATTATTGATCAACAACTAACAGCGATTACTACTAGGGTGGCTGAATCCCGCTATATTGCGACGAACATGCCAAAAATAGACATACGTCATGAGATGACCAGATGAGCTGCTTTCACTGACTGATTTATGTATAAAAACCCACTTGTACAGCGACAATTTAGCCCTTGATACTGTCTGTGTATAGACGAAACGAGTCGGGTGACTCGCTCTATTATTTATTGAAATATAAGTCGTACAAATTGGGAGAGAATCTGCTTTTCCTTAATCATCATAAAAACAGATATATTGAAATATTGTTTTGGATGTCTCACGTGCTTCATATAACTAGTGCTCGCAAAGATAATTGCTGTTTTGAGAAAAAGTTATCGGCACTAATCGGTTAAATTTGAATGAAACTGATATGTCTTGCTAAAATTTTTAAGAATCGCTGTTTCTGACTTCGTGGTTGAAACAGACAAAACGCTCGTTCCACATTACGATTTTTTATATTTTCTACTTGAGTAAAGATATCATTCCCGGGCTCCCGGGCGCGGCCGCCACCATGCTAAAAGCAAAAATTATAACTCACGTATATTTTTTACATGGTAGGTGTATTGCCAACATTTTGCTGTGTGGCAGGTCAGATAACTCAGTGACATTACGTGAGGTGAAAAGGGTCGAAGAGGCTCCTCAGTGAATGACCTTCACATAAAGTGACAGACACGTGCATGAGCGCAGGAGAAATTGAGCACGTAGCCACGTTCGTTTCAGCGTTGAAGAAAACTCTATATAGGAAACTTTCCCTGGCTTCTTCATCCTTGCATTGAATCTTGACAGAATTGATTTGCATTGCTTCCTTATAATAAATGCATGAAAATTGTAGCATGATGATTGCCAACGTCTGTTTCAGACTGGACACAACAAGAATCGGCGAAGTTTCTGTGGCCATTCCTCCATGATGAAGACCCTTCCCATTAAGGAGAGCTGTCTTGCCTCCAAAGGAATGGTCTCCATGCCGAAGATTAAGTTACTATGTCTCTTGCTTCGTCTTTGCTCACTTTCAGTTTTTGTTCAATTAATAAAGATATGTTTTAAAGATCTTGTGTTTTAAGCATGATATGAATTCCATCAAATTCTGACGCCTTGACGCAGATATGGTTTCACCAATCGCTAATCAATATCATCCTGTGGGATGACACATCAGAAGAAATAAGGCATGTTTAGTATCAAAACATGCAGAAAGACTAGTAGTTTAAGAAAATGCTAACTGTTTTCATATTCATATTATCGCAATGAAACTGAAGGCCTATTTATTCCGTGTCTAGTTTTTTTTTTTGACTCACCCTGAAGACCGTGAAGCAAATCATATTTCTGATATACTTTTAATCAGTGGTTCAGCGTGACTTTGTAAAATTTTCGGTGCCTGTGCGAACAGGTGCACAGCCCTATTGACAAACGTTTCTTTCGATACAAATCATGAATTGTTCTCTTTGTCTAATTGATAACCTATCAGAATTTTCATGACTAAAGTACATGCAATTCCTATTCTCTAAAGGCCACTTTCCCATGCTACCTAGTGGATCGAGGGGGGAGACCGCGTGAGACACTGAGAATTCGCGCGCCTGATGAATTATATGAATGATTTATGTACCATTAATGAATACGAATCATACGCTTGCTATTTTCAACAAAAATCAATTTTGACTATGTAGGTATATGATGATAATGAAAGCTCATACGTCTTAAATCTGAACAGGAAATCATCAAAGTTAATCTTGAAATATGATAATTAATAATTTACAAATGAATTCAATTGACTACTGACTTTAAAGAAGACGGGTAGGGGCTTGAAAGTGAAAATCACGGGCCGGACATCGGCAGGAAAGCCCAGCCTCTCTTGATCAGGATTCGAAAGCACGCTAAAGCACGTACTGAATTTACACGGAACTATACCATGTTGCCGTCCTCATGGGCCTCGGTTCTGATAATTGCACTCACCACATCCTCTCCAATTGCACGAGCTCCCAGAATCTGTGACATCCCGAACCGATTGACCATCTCCTCAGCGATCCTGCTAGCTTTCTCCAAGTCTTGTGACGTCGCAGATACGTTCTCAATACCAAGCAACTCTTCCTCCGCGATTCTACCTCCTAACAGAACGTCCATCCTCGCCTGAAGCTCAGCGCGACTTCTTATTCGATTCTCCTCCGCTTCCGACAGCCAGAGACGACCGTGGGGGCGACCGGAAATGGATACCTGTGACGACATGAATGAATGAATTGTTCGATTTCATGACTTCTTTTGTTTGTTTATGAATTTGTTACAGAGATGTTTAATTGACATTGACAAGCAACGAGATGGACGCACTGCACTGGAGGAAGATAATCACAAAGAAAACAGAGTGTCAGTTCGCCAGGGCATGGAATACATGTAATAAGATATCCCCAGACTTGAACAGTTAAAGCACAAACTTCCTTGGCAGCCGTAGACTGGCTTCCTTGTCTTGCCCTGCAATGACACGCCAGTGCGGCTCGCAATGACAGAAACTAACTTAAAATATATGTAGATTGGCTACGCAAACCGAAGAACTGTACAACGGCTATTCTGCGTTTACTTATCCTCGCTTCGCCTTGCAGTTTGCCTTATTAACCTTGTAGGGCGAAACGCAACGTCTGCCAAGGAATCTTTGTGCCTAAATCTGAGAACATCTTTCTACAGTGGAAGATAGGTAAAATTAATTAGTGGAAATCACTATGATTACTTTATTGCCCAGTTTAGCACCATCAGTTGTTTTCTTCTCGAGTCCGTTGCTTGTGAAGGAACTGATGAAATTAGTTGATTCCCGCAAGTGTTTTGCCTGTAGACGTTGATGAAATGAAGGACTTTGTCTTCGCAATCATATACATTTAGTAAATTCAAAAAATGTTAATCAGTTAATTGTTTGCGGTTGTACAATCAGAATACGACAAGGATTCAACCCTTTTCTCATCTGTTTCGATGGCAAGCAGTAGTCCTGATCGTTATCGGAACAAGATCAACGAAGCAAAAAAGAGAATTTCGCAATTGAATTTGTTTGTTATCAAAACTTAGTGGGTCCAAAACCTCTAACAGGAAGGGATTCAAAATGCAAGCTTTGAAAGCAACGATCTGTTTCCTTTATCCTAGGGTCATGCAAAGCCGTCCAGCGCAAATCTTCAGGTAGAAGGACTTAGGAAGGACTTCCGTTGTGACCATAGAAGTAGACAATAGTACACTAGAATGGAAGTTTGATATCTTGTCTATGTACAATGATGGCACATGGAAAAATCTATGGTTTGTAGATCAGATTCGATCTAAAACATTGTATCATAGTCAAATTATTTGCCAAGTTGGTTGTGGAAGTTGTTGACACCTAATTACAGGATTTTCATGAAGAGAATTGCAAGTGAGATGGCGGCATTGTTTCATGTGAAGTAGCCTACTATTCCATGGATTAATATAGTGTGTCTATTTGTAGCAGTCACTGACAACAATTTTCCAATTTTTCAATATTGGAATGCGAATCAAAAATTGGTTCACAAAGTCATAATTGAAAGTGGTCGGCGTGCTGTTTGTAAGAACATCTGAAGAATTCACGGATAGAAAGTCTAATTAGTGGATAATTTCTTCTTCAAGAGGCTAAGAAACCTGGCGCTTTTCTGGAATAAACACATTGAAAGTTTTTTTACCGACAATCATTTCTCAAATAAATGAAATGTCGCTGGAACTTTTCAATTAATCATTGAATGACACGTGATATTTTGGAAGCTGATATTCGAATGCATGCAGAGATTTTGAAAATTATTCAAATTTAGTGATCAGGGGAGCCCTTTAAAGTAAAATGAATACTCTAGGATTTCTTGGTCTCTGATTTCAAGCTGGAGTTATGCATGTTCTGTAAATCGATATTACAAGTTGGGTAAGAGTCTGATTATACTATTGATAGATTATCGGAGCTATATTTCAAAATGATGAACGTACAGAACGTTTAAAAGGATTTCCTTCTTTGTCATCCTGTTGGCGCAGCATTTTGTAAATTCACTATTGCTTTTGAGTACATGGTCTTTGGACAAGGGCCAAAAAACATGGAAGCCAGATCGCACAAGTAGCATTTTGCCGCAACTAAGTTCCCCCGGCCTGTGCCTTAATTTTCATGCAATTTCCATTCCAGGATTTTCTATGGTATTGTCAATTTCTATGGTTGTGACTGACAGGTGAAAATTCAAACATCAGCGTATTTTGACTTACTTTCAGAAGCGGCGGAGCATGCCTTGTAAAACGAGATAAAACGGCGTGTCCGGCCTGCCGGACAGCTCTGCATATTTTCGTGTCATCAGAGACGTGTCCCAACCGCTTTTCAAGTCCCAATTGCACCTCCTCCACAGCTTCCATCAAATCCTCTTCACTCACTTCTTCTGAGCCGGCGAGAGCAGCTTTAATCGCCGCGCGATTCACGGCGTTAGAGATATCGGCACCTGAAATCAGACGGATTCAGAAATATGCGTTGTTCTCATGGAACATTTCAGATATCTTCATCAAATCTAAACAAATGCAACCACGAGACATGTTTCGACCTGATGGGCCCCGTCAGTCATAAGTAGGTTTGAACCAGCGACGTTGGATCTAGAGGACGTACAAGCATGCCTTTTTACCACAAGGCCACCAGACCATCTATTGAGAGTGTGAATTAGCCAGGAAGACACTGTCTTAACGCAGGCACGTGGAGGGCGAATTGCATTCTGCAACCAATTAATGCTGAATCCGATATTGAGGCGCTTCATGCAGGCGATACTAAATTTCATATATAATTTCAGCCTTCAACAAGAATGATGCAAATTGTACAAGTCAAACAAATTAGCGCAAAGGCGAGATTCTCTTGAAATGACATGTTTTTTACCACACTTCATTTAAAAAGATTTAAGTGCGTAACCGATGCTGCTGTAGATAAGAATAACTGAGATTATCTACAGTATGAAAAGGGATGTGACAGCTTTAATGTCGCCAAACAAAACGCAACTAAAAATTTGCATTGGTTGAATTAAGTCAAATCGATCTCAATCTGTGGCTTGCATGCGGGCTTAATCAAATGAAACCGCCAATCAAAACGATGCGTTGCAGCTTTGTCTCACTTACTGCATCTACCTTCCAAATGGATCTACCCAATACCAGCTATGTTTCCTTTGTCTTGTCCTTTCCAAAGGGTTAGGTTTCTCGTCAGTAGTTCAAAAACACTTGCAGCTATCAGCAGATGTAAGCTGATGCAGATTTCTACAAGTTAAGTTGCAAGTGTGCGAGTTTTATCATCAATTAACGATTATTTTTCACAACTATCGTCTTGTGGAAGCGCGTAGGAGTTCAAAGTGCGTTAAAGTACCCTCACATTGCAGATAACTTTCTTAGGCTAGTGCTGAGTAGAGCCATGTAGAGGTTAAATGCAGTAAGTGAGACAAAGTTTCAACGCATCGCTTTGAGTGGCTGTTGCTATTTACATCTGTGGTTTCATTGAGTAAACGTGTTTACTGAAGCCCAATGCCGGTCAATATATGTCGAAAAGACTGGTTGTGATTTCAACTAGAAAATTCAGTGTTCCACTAGCTAGATTTTCCTAGATTTTCATATGTTGATAAGGAATTTTTCTCTACAAGATGAACCCACTCTTCAAAACTATTGCAATTTGTGGAGGGTTGAAGTGTAATTCTCTGTCGATTAGCGTGGTCTAATAGTGAGGAATGTCTGTGTGTTTACAATGACCAAGAGCAGATAGAAGACCTCCTTCACTATTTTGTCGAGTGTCCATCATGCGGTGCTATTGGGCAATTGAACATACCTTTCATGACGAGAAGAGATCGATCAGATTTCTATGCAACAATGAGCAACTTGAAGATAAAAGAGATAAGGGTAATAACAAAATTTGTCACAATAGCTGATAAGATTACAGCGGAAATCAATAACACTTTCACTTGATGTATCACGAATGAACTTTGTCATTGCATCTGAAAACTGTTCAGTAATATTAGACACTGCCAACAATATCTTAATTCAGTTGCATTTCATCGAAAATGAGAACATCTTGTGAGGATCAGCCAAAAATAACATCGAATTAGCATTTTACAATTTTTTCTCTACAGATGAGTAATTGTTGATATTATTTCCTTGCATATAAACATCTGATCGTGTTTATGTATGATAGCCACATTCGACTGATCTTCGCCTTTCATAGTAGGAATTGACAACAAGAAAGCAGAATTAATAAATACATTATAAACAGATATTCTTTGTTGAAATTCATACATTGCTCTATTACCATTGAATCCTCCTTTTTTCATTCATTGACCGCAATTCATGTGATGCTCACCAAGATACTATTTTTAACCATATCACTGTTCTAATTGCTGTGAACACAATACTGTTCTCAGGATTGTGACCATAATGTGATTGATAAAGTAAGCAAAGCAGAAGAAAACTCATGACAGATCGTGAGCTCACCTGTCATCCCAGTACTTCTCCGTCCAACCTGGTCCCAGATAGTTTTCCTTATTCGTCCAGCTTTCACGCGACCGGTGTATAATCTGAACATTTCCAGTCGCTCAATTAGATTCGGAGAGTTCAATTTTATTATCAATTCAAATCTTCCACCTCTTCGTGCCGCAGGATCCAACAAATCCTCATGAGAAGTTGTTCCCAAAACCACGACAACACGATCCGCCTATGAAATGTAAAGTTTCATGTATGTGTAGGAACTACCTGTCTAGTTTTGACATTGTGATAGGTTATATAGCATGTGAGACTGAGGTTACTGATATTTCTACCATTGGGTAGGTATATATGTAGCAGGCAGTGTCGACTTAAAAAGTGTCTGTATACAGTGAAAATCTTATATGAAAAGATTCAGCTTTTTACGTCCCTGTGGTCCAAAAATTATATCAGCAGTTATTAAAAAAATCCAAACTTTTACAAATTTATATACTACCGACAGGAAGACCCTTTATAAGTAGTTTGAAACAAGTTGGATATCAAAAGGAATGAATATTCGCTAACAAGCATCTCAATTAAGCTGATGATCTGGGAAATTTCATGAACCACTCTATAATGCAAGTCCTGCAAGTCTTCAAGGAAAAGTTGAGATCTCATTGTGCTTCTTAGCTGAAATGTCATGTTTCTAATTAAATTTTCATCGGCATGATTTCATGATTCACACGGCGTCATTTCTTGAATCTGAATCGTGATGTGGACCCATTAACATCTTTTAAAGTTAATTATAATAAGCTTCCTTGATTATGATGTTTTGCTCATTCGGTGCCAGTTTGTGATATGATCACACTTAAGAAAATAATCCAATTATGATAAAATTGAGCTTCTAGTGATGGTAACCCATCGAATTGCTAATTTAACAAACTATATCGCCTCTCCAAATTGACGTGACATGGAGGATTTGTGGAATACCATTCCTTATTCTGTATTCCTATCATGATCAGTCAGATTCGTGTTAATTTCTCCAAAAGTGTAGAATGTCTCATATGTGGCACTGTGTCTCGACTCATGTTCATTTAATGATATCGAAACTGTATACACAGTGGGGATTTAATGAATGCTGAGTTACTACTCTACCTAATATACCTACTCTATGCAAAGGATTCAGTTTTTTACGGAGATTACGTTCCTGACACATAAAAAATGTCTGATCAATCGTTAAAAAGCTAAATACTTGCTATTTATTCTTGTGTTTACATACTAGCGATTTGGAACCTCTGTATAAGTAGTAAGAAACTTGCTGGATGTCAAAATGAAAATTCACTAACAGGTGTCTTAATTAAGCGGAAATCAAGCTGATTATCGAGGAAATTTCATGCTCCGTATTATAATGCAAGTCTCTATGGAAAAGTTGAGATCTTATTGTGATTCTTGGGCTGAAATTTTAAGTTTCTGATTCAATTTTCATCGGCATGATTTCATGATTCACCAAATTCATGTTTCATTTCGTGAATCTGAATAGTTCTGTGGAGCAATTTACATCTTTTTAAGTCAATTTTGATCACGCTGAAGAAAATAATCTTATTAATAAGACTGAACATTAAATAAGTAATGTGCAGTAGTTAGCCTTCGAATTGCTAATTTAGCAAACAATACCTTTCCAAGGTTGTCTTGACACGGAGGATCTGCAAAATACTATTATTCCTTCTGTATTGCTGTCATGATCAGCCAATTCCGTGGAGATTCTTCAAAGCTGCAAAAATTTGCTTATCTCATATTTGGCACTGGGTCTCAACTCGAGTTCATTTAATAAAATCGACACTGCACACATATTGGGGATTTAACACCACTGAGTTGATACTCTATCTATCATACTAGCTATATGATTTCTATCGTCTACGGATGCCACCTACTGATAATTTTGAGAGTATGCTCATGATTATCTAACTCCACAATTTTAGAAATTTAATGGTAACAAGATATCCAACGAACCATTCAAGTGAAGTATCGAATCATGTAAAATGGGCGGCATTACGATCTACTAGTGGTCTGCATGAGTATTCTAAATTATGAGTGAAAAACGCCTTTATCATTTTAGTAAAAGCAGACAGATGAATGACATTCATGATTTTTCAATTACACAGGTAAATGCAATAAGCATGAGCGTATTTATCAGGGCTAGATGTGACCGTAAACCTATTTAGATGGGTATAATTCTACAATTTCCCCTGGAATAAATTAGTGAGATCCAAACCCACTGAATAGCAACGTGAAGATCAGGCTCCAAAATACCATCGTAATCCCCGCGACCCCTTATAGGTCAGAGAGCTGGATCCTCAAACAGGCGGTGAAGGACAAGCTCCGTGCATTCGAGATGAACTGCTTGAGAAAGATAATGAACATCAGATGGCACGAGAGGATCACTAAAGACTGTGAGAAATATGGCAAGTGACTGGAGAACCATAGTGAATCGGGTAAAGAAGATGGTTTGGGCATGTAGAAAGGATGGACGAGAGTCGTTGCCCGAAAATGCTACTGCATGGGAGGATGCACGGAACTCGTCCTCGAATCACGTGGTGGCAGCGCCACGATCAGCCAACAATCTACTCCCAACACAACGGATGGCACACCTGGATGGTCATGTGGGACCCAACCTGATATACCTTCCGACGGGATGCGAGTAAAAGTCAAATATCACATTGGCCTTAATATCGGCCGTCACAATCGCGACGAACTTCTTATTCAGTGATCACAATGACAACTGATGCATGCATGATGGTGAAACTTGATCATGGTAATTGACATAGGTTGCAAGCAAGCGCCCGTAAATCAGTTGGTCAGAACTACAGGTATATGGAACATGGGGTCGTAGGTTCGAGTCGCACCAGTAGTCCGGCAGCCAGAACGAGTTTCTGCAGGGAACGAGGCCGAAAATGAGGCTTTCACAGAATGATGCACACCCTATGCCTACTTCGAATCGCCACGTCTGCCGAGTTCTAGTGAGTTCGTCTCTTGTCAGACAGGATCAAAGAAAAACACATGTTAATCAAATGGGACGCAGATTGAAGTTTTTGGCTACAATGAAATTTTTTATGCTTTCTCTGATTAAGCGAAAAGTACTAAGCACAGAGTCATAATTTTTGGGCATGGAATGTCTTCAGGTCATTTCCTTTCATGTTCACACACCTCTGTCTCTAAAGCTATAGGCCCCTACACATCTAGATTTGACGACCCTCTTAATGTCGGCAAACAAAAACATTTTGAGCAACTTTATCCACATTCAACCACATTCTCACATACATTGTTGATCAGAAGCATGATAATAGCACACGCACACTATAGGAAATGACCTGAAGACATTCCATGTAAAAAATTATGACTGTAGACTTAATACTTTCAGTTGACAAGAGAAAACAACATTTTTTCAGAAAATTTCATTGTAGCCAAAAACTTCAATCTGCGTCCCATTTGATTAACATGTGTTTTTCTTTGATCCTGTCTGACAAGAGACGAACTCACTAGAACTCGGCAGACGTGGCGATTCGAAGTAGGCATAGGGTGTACATCATTCTGTGAAAGTATCACTTTCGGCCTCGTTCCCTGCAGAAACTCGTTCTGGCTGCAGGACTGCAACCACACATATTTAACACTGCAACTTGATCTAACGCTTATTTCATTCATAATAAATTGACAAATCCTACCAAGCTTACCAGTCGGCTCCGTAATCCATCCATTTCTACAAGTAATTGGTTGGTCGTTTGAGTCTCACCGCCATCTCTCCGTGGACATGCAGTCTCTACACCGTCGATGAAGACGAGGCACGGACCAGTTTTCCGCCTAGCTGTAGCAAAGAGATCTCTGACCAGTCGAGCGCCTTCCCCACTCAAATCTCCCCCAAGCTCTGAGCCGTCTGCCATCAAGCATTGAACGGCTGCTTCCCCAGCCAATGCGCGTCCCAGCATGGTCTTACCTACACCAGGAGGTCCAACAATCAAGATCCCACGAGGTGGACGTGCTCCCAAATCTGTGAACAAATCCGGTGTATTCAGAAACCGTACCACTATCTGCAGTTCAGCCTTGGCCTCGACGCACTGAAAATGAAGATATAAAAGGTAAATATGGCAAATGTGACAATGAAAGAGTGGTATCAGTTGATGCGACCAAGAATTCAGAAAAGTTTTTAATTTTTACATCTTCCACTGCTTATGCCTCATTTCACTAAACTAACGGTATCTCACAATTAATCCTTAGTATGTAAACTAATAGCACGCCTTTTATTGATGACAGTCAAATGCATCTCCTATCCTATTGTTTCTTATAATAGCCGGATGTTGAAACCTAAATTGCAATAATGGTTGGGTGTGAGATACTCTTGATTAAAGATGAGCGATCCTACCATAAACCAGTACCCTAAAGCACGGGCTCGGGTAGGACAATTTTGAAGTCGGGTCATGTCTGGTTGGATCATTTTTTTATCATAAATCCGAACACAGGTTTTTCCGGGTTTAAGCACACAGATTTTGGAAACCAGCCAGAATTTTAGCATTTTTCTCAGAAAGGTTGATACAATATGATTCTTACACATAGTGTCACGGTCTGGGCAAAGATTTGATAAAAAACGTTTGCCTTTTTGCAATGTTCTGAAAAAAATAACAAAGGGAATTTTTATTTCTTTATTGTAGACTCATTCACTTATAGATTTGTTATTATGTCCTTATGCATCGAATCTGCTTCAGCGATATGACAAAACAACTTTCATACGACTTCGTAAAACGCACTATGATTTGGCTTCAAAAATATCAAAGTGCTACCACATCAATTTGAGTTATCGACGACTGAGAACTTTCTGGGGTAGGTGATGACAGCAGTGTCAAGAGATGTTTAGAACGAATGTGAAATCTGACGAATGGCAAAATTTTTAGAAGTACTTGGATGGTTATTTGTTTCGATAGTCCATGTCTCTTCACGTTCCGGGAGTAATTAATTAGATAAATATAAATCTCACACAGCAAAGTTAAAGGAAAAAAGTTAAAAGAAGTTAAAAAGAAGTAAAGCATTCTGTCTTATGTTCTTGATACTGCTGTTAAGTGCCTGCCCTCTACGTCAATGTATAGTACGCTGATCAATACCAGGGTTATAGACAAAATTGTTTTGTGTTAGCTTACTTTCCCCTGATGTAAATATCTCACATCATGAAATGGATTATGCTAACTTACATGTAATTCAATATCGTAATGAAATAAAAGTGATATTTCGCTGTTGTGATAAAGCTATGAACATATCTCTACTGTATATGTACTTAGTTAATACAGCAGAAAATAAATAAATTATCTAATAACTGCTATCTTAAATATGGTGCGCCTGTTAATTATTCCATCGAAATTTATAATTACGTGCATTTATTGAACATCTCCTAGAAAATTTTCTCATATTTTTGCACTTTTGTCATCATCTCCATTCTATCGAATTAGTTGGTGCAGCAATAGTACTCCTAAAGGACTAACTCCTAGTGGAGAGTACAATCAAATGCAGCTGATGGCCCCTCCTAAAGACTACTTACGATGTTTAAATGTATCGATTTGAACTTGGGATAAAGCATTTTTTACACGCAGATCGACATTTGACAGGATAGGCCTACCTGGATTGTTGATTGGTTAGAATTCATACATTAAGTTAATCATGGAAGGTCTACAAGCAGCCACATTGAGCCATGCTTTTACTTAAATGTGTTTAAATTGGTTCTATTATTTTCCCTCCGCCAGGTAGGTCTGCCTGTTTATCTCTAGGAGACCTCTATTCGTATCGCTAATGAATAGTTAGGTCTACGAGTATTCGATCTTCATCTAACGATAATATCCGCTTGCCGATGTCTTCAATGACATGAAAACCCATTCGCTATAGCTTAAATCGGACCGATGGTTGCTCAGTAGCTATATAGCTAACAATGGTATAACCAATCATGAGTCTGAGACTGTGTTTATTTATTTGCACACTTTTATTTATTTTGTTATGCATAAATATTTAGCTTACACCTGTATAGCCAGTTTTCACGGTTCTACTCTTCGTAACTGAGTAATTTAGGAAGTAGAGGACTTTTCAGTCTTCCCTGCAACGCCCCAATTTAGTTCTCTAAATGCAATATTTGCACTAAGCAGAACTAGAAGCTTATTTCGACTGACGATGCAAAATGAACATGCTGTTATCGATGGTTTTACACCGACTTTTATGAATGGATATGAACGATTGAGTGGAGTTGAGCGATCATCGATTACATCATTTCTCATCATTAATTTATCCCAGCTAAGCCCTACGCTACATCACTGAGAGATTGCAGTGAGCCACTTCGCGTGGCATGCTGATGAATATTTGTAGAATACATCATGCTTAAATTTGTCTCCCTCGATTTTTTTGGTTCCATTTTACCGTGGGTTTTCAAAGTAGAAGAACTGGACATATTGGCATCAATTTGCGTTTCGTTAACGCGGTCAAATTCGTTATTCATCCATATACACACGTACGCTTGTTTTAAATCCGTTGAGCCTTTCCGACGCTCGCGTGACATAGGAAGAATATATTAATGAAGTAGGACTATTGCGCGTTTATGCATGTATCTGCTACTCATTCATAAAAACATGCAAAATATTCCTGATTTCGTCACAAAATGCATTTTATTGTCATTTCTGTCTAGGTCAATGCCAGGTAGAATTAACTTCTGCTAAACTGAATAAGATGAGACAATGTACTGTTAAAAGCTGACTTATTTATTATTCTATAGACTCAAAGCAGAAATACATTCTTTTATTTTAGCTTCAACAAAATATTACACAAAAACGTTGCTAATATGGTCCAATAAAGCATCACGCTCATTCATGCCGATGTCGGTAAGTGAGATCTGGAGCATTCCATTTTGGCTATCATCATTGAATTATCTCCTCCGCCGATGCGGTGAAAATAATTCGGCACCTGACATTTTATACAAGGTAAAAGAATGGCTGATGGAAAGTTGGATTGTCGGTTCAGAAACCTAGCACACTTGATCAGAATTGCTGTCTGATTTTAGAATTATGCTAGTTTGATTTCTTTATGCTTGCTTCCTAACCTGATGAAGATGTGTGATAGGAAACTTTCTGCTAACTAATTGTTAACTTAAAATTGCAGTAGGACCTATCTAAAATTCGATTTACTTGAATTCATATTTTTGGTTCCACTGGATTCAGAGCAAATCTTGTGAGACTTGGTGATCGACACTGCAAAACTGAATACACAATAATGTTATGTGAAATTTAGGGAACAGCCTTCTTTTTGGCGGGCGCTTAATGAAAAATATCAGGCCACCTTTGTTCTTGTTTTCGTCAACTTATTGAATGATACTCTCGAAGAGAATTGAAGATTCTGCCTTGGATTCATTCTCACCCCAACAACGTCATCAAACGTCAGCTTGCAGCCCTTTGGTGCTCTCCAATCACGGCGTGATAAAATGTTCAGAAAAGATGAGGGTGGAGGACGAGGAAAGGAAAGCAAAGAGACGATAGAGGAGAACAATTTGACGAATCCGCAACCGCACACCACCAGCGAAAGACTGAGGAACCAACGGACATTCCGCGACCGTTTACAGGAATCAATGATAGCCAAGGCGTTCACACGACCTCTCGCGTATGCCTCTTCTAACATCTTCCTCTCCGTGTTCTCCTCATCAAACAGCCGCCGAGGTCGATGGGTTCCTATTCGCTTGATCAGAGAAAATGACCTCCGAGAGGATGAAGAACGGAGAATGGTAGTGAATGTGGAGCACGAGGCACATGTGGTCAGCATGAGATGTTCCTTTCTCACTCCTCTGCAAATGAATAACAAATATTATAGAACAGAAATGCGTATATTTTTAAGTGAACGAAAATACAGAGCGCAGTTTAATGATTTTCAAGTTGAGAGTAGACATGACATACAATTTTATTTTATTTAAATTCTCATACGATGATGAAAGTCATCCTAGTAGCCATTTATAATAGAATATAATGCCTACTAATTTAAATTGTTAGTTAAAGTAGTCCTAATGAGGACTGATGGCGTTCTGCAATCCGCAAGTGTACAAAGGCAATGCTACTGTAACCATTGGATTAATCAGTTCTTAAAAGAACTCAATGGAGCTTTCTCGTGGCAACGAATTAAAATTGATCAGCTTTGGCCCAATATCTGGTAAAAATGGAAATCTTAAGACTTGTACTAATACCATAGATTCCAAACACTGCCGTATACACGTTCAAAACAGACGTCTAATATACTGTACCGACTACAGATGCTGATAGTGGAAATAGAATAAGACAATGGGCACCATAGGTTAAGGAAATTAAAAATGGATATCATAAAATAACAGGAAACCGATGAATAGAAATTGGAAAAGTGGAGGTAAAATATGGAAATACAACGATGCTACTACACCGATTACAAGTGAACTATATCTGACACTACACAAAGTGGATAATGGTAAGAGTGGATAAGTGGAAAGTGGATAATGGAGGTAAACAATAGAACTACAATGACATTCTACTACACCGAAAGCAATGAAACTATACACACCATACCTAAGACTACACATTGCATGCAACACAAGCATGCACAATGCAACACATTTAAATGCAACAGAAGCTATCAACCAAGGGCTACCAAAAATTCATTGTTATGACAAAGCATGTACTGTCTTTCATGTACTGGATTACACGTGGGAATCTATCATTTGAAATAAAATTTTTGAATAATCAAATGGTTGATGATGGAAATAATCTCAGTTTACTCGCTATAATTGTATTTTGATATCTGTTATCAGTCAACTAGGCGTAACATCACAGAATAGCAGGCTTGTACACATGAATTAGGATAATGTGCATTACGAGTTTTCTTATCTACTGTCAGTTTTACGCTAATAAATTCAGTCATCCATAAATAATTTACTTTTACATTCTAAATGTATTTTCGGCATTCGCCACGGGTTGCAAAATTCTAGCATCAATTAACTTAATACAATTAGATCGATTGGAAAACTGCCGCGTCTGATGCCCTTGTTTGATGACATTCATGCAAAAATTCCGAATGATGCTGCAATTGCTAATTAAAATTTTTTTGAAATTTTATTAACAATGAATAGCAACAACCACTAGAAATTATAGGCACTTATAATGTTGGTACTGATTTCAACAAACATGTGCTGACGCAGTGCTCTCGGTAGAGTGCTAATACAAATTATCATTAAATGAGAACAGAATATTTTCACAAGCCTGTTCTAATAAGCTAGATAATGCAATCGAGTTGATAGGAAGTGCTGAAATCGATCATTGAGACGTTATGTCTGATGGTTCTCTTCAAAGGAATGCTAGTGAACAGATTGATGACATCAAAGCTACACATTTTGTAATCTTGACCAGAAATTCTGCTCTCATTTGATGATAATTTGCATTACCAAACAAATGGCATGTCAATGGGGTGTGGTGTGGGGCCTACCATGGCTGACTTTACCATGGATCTTCTCGAAAACCAATTTTCTAAGTACGACGGCAATCAGCCATTTTTCTATCGTCGCTATGTGGACGATTGTTTTGCTCTTTTTCAAAATGATACTGAGGCAGAAAATTTTTTGAATTTTTAAGGTTACCCTGTATAGACAGAGGCATCCATGCATGAACACAGTCCAATAAAATAAATTAAAATAAACACAGTACAAAACAAAAAAACAGTATAAAAAACAAAGTAACAGCATAAAACACAGTATACAGTAAAAAAACAGTCCAAATAATAAGGTCATAGGTCGGCACAAGATACCTTTTATTCTGGAATAAATATTAATTAAACAAGATACAAAATGCCAGTGCAATGAACGGAATGGATCTCACTCGATCTACCGCGGATTGTCTGACTGATCATTGATCATTGATGACTGATCATGATTGTACATTTTATTCAATTTCATGCTTTTGTCGATTTTCATACAAAAGGCGAGTTTTACTTTAATTTGAACGACTTGTCCACTGAAGATATATACATGCATACATCATTCGTGACTCGTTTAATCTATTACAGCAAAATAATATCCTCTCAGTGTAAAAATTGCGCTTTCTATCTCACAATTCGATCAAATAACCTGTTTTTTACTCTAATGAATGATCACATACTACTTCCAACAAATACGAAAGGGAGATTTGTCGGAAGAATATCAGAACATCAAATGATACTTTGGTAACAGGATATCAGTGATATCCTACAGTCATTATTTCAGTTATCAAAATAATGCATTTTCATGATAATAAATAATTCATGACATCTTCATTCACGCAAGTGTTTAAATAATGACGTATTACGCATCTTGCCAATTGAGAATTTTCATATTTTATAAATTTCTGACAACGATTTTCAGGCTAACATAACTATTGTGTGACGCAACGTCCTTCGTTCATCAGTGCTACGGATTCAATGTCAGTTTCACTCATTCATGAGATGGCGTCACTGCCTAAGTGAAGTCAAAGAGAATTCAGGGACATGATCGATTTCTGTGTTGACGCGACCGAGTTATTTGTTAGTTCCCTAATGTCATGTGGAGGGCAACCGACTTTCCCAACGTCTCACCTTCATGTCACGGTCATTGCTATTCATGTCATCAGCTTGTGACCGAATTAATTCTGAGAGTTGTAATGTCAATGTCATAGTGACCGACTTTTCTATTATTATGCAATGACAGTTTGATAAATGTCGTCAGAAAGGACGGTTATGCCCTTCTTTTCCTCCGTTATCTAATGATAGTGACAGTGTAAACAGTGGCAGAGCGCTGATGTATTGAGTGCGAGCCGCATCCAAAGACAGCAAAAGTCTGAACGAAATCAAAAACTCACGTCCCGTTTTGCGTCTGAGCACTCTGAATGAAACAGTTTTGTGGTTGAACCCAAGGAGCATCAAAAATTGATTGTTGGATAAAAAAAATATTCATTTAAACATTTGATTACGTGTAGATCTTACTAGCATGTTTCTAACTGATTAATACAATTAATTGCAGCAATTACGCATTTTCTGTATTCATTTTAGAAACACGCACTATTAAAGTTATGTTCATTATTCCTCATATTTCAGATCTAAAATTTATTCAGACAAAGGTTTCACAAAATCATTACATAATTTCAAAGTTAAGAAATTATTAAAAAGAACTGTTGTACTTTTTATCAACTATTTCTAATAATGCATGAGCACGCATGTTTGTAAATACCGTCTGATACAATGATGTGGAGCGGAGTAGGGTTTGCAGCGGCCAGCAGAGACTGTGTACCAGGAGCGGGAGGAGTTGGTCCACATCACTCTCATGATCAAACAATTTTATCTCCTCGTTAGTGTCACCAAAATAATAGTACAAAACTTGAAACTAGTGACAACATTTGATGATAAGTATTTCATCACACAACATTTTATTCTTACGAGCATCATATAGTATATTTTTGAAAAGTAGATATATACTCATTGACAAAATTTTTGAAACATTTACTTCTTTAACTTCTTTCATTTTTGACTGGTATATATACATGTATGTATGATACCTTGATAATTTAGTCACAATCTCCACCAAGTCGCTAGCACAGAAAAAAAACGCATGTAGCAGATTCAACTTAAAAAAGCGCGTGTGCCCCCATCTAGCTCCAATACATTCAGTAATCCGAGATGGCATGGATTCACAAAGTTTCTGTTGGAGGACGTTTCAAGGAGAAGCTACTGCTCTGTCAGCGGCTTGTCTGCGGTGCTCAAAACTCAATGGAATTAGGACAGCTGGTCGTCGCGATTGAATTCAAGCTTCTCGCAATCTTCGGTAAGCCGTTCGAACGCTACAGTCTATATTTGAGGCACTCTTCCAGTGTACGACTAGCTTTGGGACTGACACAAATCTATTCCTCTTTTCAGCTAAAACTAGACGTGCGTCTGTCCTTCCTGCAGACTTTCTTGGTCGACCAGATCCCTTCTTCTTTTTAACATCTCCTTTTGCTTTCCATCGACAACACCACCTTCAAACAACGACTCTCGATAGTTGCAGCTCTTCGGCAACACTCGCACAACTTCTGCCACAACGAATCATTCCAATAGCCATACCTCTGGTAAACTGATCGTGTGCCATTTTATTTTACAAAAGCTGGATTTCAGTTCACGTTTATGTTCAATTTGTATAATGCATGATTTTGTAAGGCTTTCTATGTCCACAGGTTAATAAGTTCCACGAAGCAGGTAATTATTTTCCCGATTGGAAAATATTAACCTGGTGCAGACGTCTATGGAAAAAGTCATGCATTATAACATAGATTTCTTCGGTCATTACTTGTCATAAGGATATAATATATCATTATGTATAAGATATTCCATGATATTTCTGGGTGATATGTAAATAAATCCCGAGAGCCTCGGGATTTATTTTATATCACCCAGAAATATCATGGAATATCTCATATATACCATGATATTTTTTATGGGAGTTATTTAGATAACTCCCTTTGATTTGAATTGTAAATTTGTTTGTGATCAACGCATCATAGAATTCTTATTACGCGTACATATAGATCTACTTCGGTTGCATTGACAATTTTAGCTGTATTCTCAATTAGCTGTATTCCCTGTTTGATAATAGAAAATACCATACACATAGATATTTTTGATGGAATTCCATTGAAAATAACTACCGGAAAATAGATAATATCATGGTATATAAAAATAATATAATTATAGCAAATAATGACCTCAAATCTATGCATTATCTATTACAAAAGCATTGTGACAGTTGCATCGATATCAAAATTTGAAATTTGACCACCATAGATCTTTCTACATTCTCTAATGTGTTGAATGGTAATACATAGAACGCGAGATATTGCATCATGCCTGAGAAAAAAAATGAAACAAACTTCAAGTCAAGCCAATGATAGTTTGTTTCATTAATTATGTCAATGAGTATATTTATGATAGTGTAGTATATTTAGAATGGTAATTGCAACTACTTGAGATTGCGAATCGTAACAATAAATTACAACTAAAAACGGTTCCATTAATTTTCTATTACCCCGAGTTGCACCTACCCGACGGTGTTGGAAAATCGCTTCCAGATTTTGCGCCTTCACGTGTCAACGAGGCTAGTGTTGATTAGTACTACTCGCAACTTTCACAATCCTCAGCTCCAACGTATTTCCTACCGACCTGATCATCCTTTCTTAGCGACATGTAGTTGAATCACGGATGAAAATGCTAGTGAAAGTCTATGCTAGTGATCACCGAGAAAGCTATCTTCAACGGAGAACCGGGACTTTGGACAGCTACATTTTAGTTGTTGATGGCTTTGGCTCTCTTGATAAGCTTGATCCAAAAATATTCGGAGAGTTGGTCTTCTCTATATTGTCTTTCAAAATAGGATGCCAGATGATAACTAAATTGAATTAATATGCCACATAAACGTTTGGATTTCCTTGAATCAACCATCAAACATGAGTGAGTACTCAGAAGTCCAAGAACATCTCCATCAATTGTATGAAAAGATACGAAAAGAAACTTTATGTCTCCATTGGTTCACAAAACAAAGTTTCAAAATAAGAGCCAAAGCATGAAATCTACCTATTTTGAACAAGTTCGACAATTCTCTCAACCAGCATATTTATTGAACATAAGTATAGAAATACTTTCATTTTCAAAAAATCGGTGCTACTACTCTAAGTCGTATCAGTCACTATTTTTGATTGAAATCCTTTTAAAAATCTTGTTGCATGGTGTAATCATCGAGTTGTAATACTTCCTTGATAAACATATGTTGGTAGTTTACATTGAATTCTAATAATATGCTTTTCGATTAATTCCAGCACCTAGTTCATTGCGATTTAACTTCATTCCGGTCACCAAACTTTGAAATCAAATAATCGAAGATGTTCGGTCTATGGGCACAGTTTTCCCCACGGTCAGGGCTGCCACCGGAATTTTGAAAAGTGAAGCACTCGAATAATAAAACAATAAAGCACCTAAAATTGTCGCCCCAAATCAATACTATAACTTCAACAAACTTTGATTTGAGATTGACAATTGACTTCCTCACTCTTTTTCTTAGAATATACAATTCTAGCAGCGATCATTATTTCTTCATCTCACGTTCTTACTTATGTTATTTAGATGTTATGTGCCGACAACCAACGAAGGTAATTTCTTAAAAAGCTAACGATGCAAAACTGGACGGTTTTTGAGGCCTGAGTTTTGTAAGAAATTAGAATTTCGTCTACGACTGCTGCAATAGCGTAAACCATACATGAAATAACTACTCGTTCTGAATCAAGAACGAAGATAAATGTTGCTAATAATGAACATTATTCTGAACGAAAAAATACAAGATATCAATATCAATAAAATTAAGGTAATGTACATGTACTTCAGAATTACTTGTGTGTGCGACAACTGCAAAAGATGCATGCATTTTAAAGATCAAAACTTAGATGCGTATAGGTACTATATGTGTACATACACTGTAGTACTAATGCATGATACTAATGACTTGAAATTTTAAATCACAAAGAAAAAATGCAGAAATATGCAAATCGCGCATGCTATCGACTTCCTGTCATGACATCATAAACAAACTTCAATTAAAAACGAACGCCCACTAAGCTCGATTTCGATGACAAAGTGAGAGATTTTAACCATAGTACTTGGTAATTATATAAAAATTTAATAAACTTTCACGGTTTAGAAAATTTGAAATAAACGATATAGTAAACAAAAACTGACTAAGAAGTTACGGAAATACACAATTCTTTTTAGAATTACGATGACCAAAATCGAGTTTGATATGGGCTTCATCAGTGAGGGAGGAAGAAGTGTGCAAGAATGGTGAAGAAGTTGCTAATTCGAATTCTTTCATAGCTAAGAGCATCAACACTTCTTCTGTGAATGTTGGCTCGTGATTGTTTAAGCAACAGAAGTTTATTTTTCGCTTTTTGAACACGTTTATATTCCTCAGCACAAAGCTTTTGCATTGACGATGCATCTTGTAACATCTTTTAAGCGGCTAGGATCATTTCTTCTGCTTGCTTTCGCTTCTCGGCAGCATCCTCTTCCTCCTTTTCAAGTAAAGATTTGTCCGCTTCATCAAAACTTTTGTGCCTTTCATCCTTCAACAGGTTTTCTTGGAATTGTTTTAAGAATTCTCGTTCTCGTCGCCAATTTTCATTTGCTGTCAACTTCATTGATGCCCGTTGTTTCCCCAGACGGGACTCATAATATCGCTTTGAACTTTTCACAGCCTCCACTAAAGAATCACTAACTGGATAGTCGTGGTATTAAGCGCCTCTAAATGAGATTTCACGGTCATGAGTGACGACACTGTATATTCAGATAGTCTGTTTCTGTCCTTCTGAATGATGCATGCTAGTTCGTTAAAAGCCCGCTCAGTCGCTGAATTTCCGGACACTGTCGCTAAAGAAGCTTTAACCACGTTCGCCAAAATTGGAAATTTTAATTCACCTGCTTCCCTTTCAATTGTCATCACATGCGTCCAAAATTTGTCAAAACATGTTGATGTTCTCCGATATCACTCATCGAATGACTCCATTCTGAAGGGACATCCTCCATTGCAGCTTCAATGCGCCTATATCCTCTTCTACAAAACTGCAACACGGCGGAAGTCGTTGAATAACACATACAACACTGTCAAGAATAGATGGATCTTTCAGGGATCGACGGATGGCGAGGGTTCAAAAATCTAAAATGGAATGCCATCGAATTTTTCAATCTAAGCTTAGGCTGCAAGTATTTGGTCAATGACTTCTCACCTCTTCTTCTTTGGTTAATACTTCAAAGAATCTGTGAATACCACGGTAAAATTCTTTCTGGCGGAGATCTTGCAAAGTCTTCAGCACTTTTCTCGTCGTGTGACCTATGTCAACTAATTCATCTTTCAAATGATATTCCACTGATGACTGGATTTCATAAATAGGGCCCTTTGATGCTTCGTTCAGAAAAAATCTCAGGTACAAAGACATAAGAAGCGCTACCTGCATACTATACAGCACATGTATCGTGTATGCAGCACAACCGCTCCTAAGAAGGAATGAAAGCAGTTTTCATTTGATATAAAGTACATTCAAAAGCAGTGAAATAGGCGAAGTACATATCCTTATGTATCCAGCATGGTTATGAAATTCGAAACAAAAATGCATGCACACACATTTCTGACATCATCCTAAAATTCAATTTCTTTATATCCTTCATAATGAATAAGTTAAGCACTTTAAAGCATTTTCACTTAAATAAAGCACCTTTAAAGCATTTTTTTGTCGAATTACAAAATAAAGAACTTTAAAGCACCTGTGGCAACCCTGTGTGGAACTCAATAAAAGCATAAACCAGCACTTTCTCCCATTTTTCAGAAAAATGCGAAAAAAGCACCAGTGACAACCCTGCCCACGGTATATCCTAAGTTCATGGGCCTGGTACAACCTTGAAGAATATGAGTACTATTCTATAGATACTTTGACCATTGTTCGAATATCATTATAAGTGCTGCAGGTCTGCACGCTCGAATACAGCGACGTGGCAGCATACAGTACCACCCATGACAACACTTACGAACGTGCTTGAATACGTGTAAGCCATATCATGTTTGCAATATATTCGTGTCATTTATCAAATCATTCTTCCTGAGCTCCATTTCTCTACATATTGTCCAATCAATATATCAAATTGTGCTCTTCGCATGAGGTCCGAAAATACATTTGCAATTTGAACTTCAAATTGTAGTAGCTTATGTTTTAGTTGACAACCAATAAATTCATCTAAATGTTCGACATTGAAAATAAACAACGAGTCTTAGTTAGAAAAAAGGCTGAAAAATTTTAATTGTCGCTTCTGATAACTTGAAACGCAATTCAACGATTTGATCAAACATTCTGTATTTGAACGAATATCAAAAGTACCATTCGGTGCATCAATTAAATGTGTAGGCATGCCGATAAACTGGTAGAGAGTCTCCGTGAATGATGCATATTATAATGACCGACATTTCATCACTCATAACCTCAGATATCAGGTCATTCCTTCGTTATGTAGATGACCGACTTTCTTCATAAATGGCAATATCAAAACAAATTCAATCGATTTCACTCTACACTGTCCACCACTACCTTTAAAATAGACGCATAGTTTTTATTACATCATCAGCGCTTGAGTCAATCATTGAAATGGAATGTGATGCAACATTGCGTTCTACAGACAGTTTTACATTCCATTCAGTCACGATTGATTGTCACCAACAAAACCACATTTCGCTCGAATGACATTCCATGTCCTCAAATCTGCCGAATAAGTGCCGATATCAAAATCAAATTGTTTCTTGATGTTAATAAATGCCAAGAAAAATCAAAGAAAAATAAAAACGCCATTTGCACACAACAAAGCAGTCGTCACTGCAGAACATTGATTTCATGACATTATGTTGCACCTCAGCTGCCCAATCGAATGCATATCTGGACCACCTTGTCTTACAACTCTAAACCCAATGAAAAATTCAAAAAATCTGTCATAGAACATAATTATGAAGACTTGTCAATACCAGATCGCAATAAAACTTCCAGATCGAGCAAAGAGGTCGCGAATCTTTGAACACATTCAATACCTGATAATCACATTTCAACAATTCGTCGCATTGCGATAATATTTATTTACAGATTGTAGGTGATGGTCGCCAACAGGAGGTTATTGCAGTTCAATGCTTTCATCATGAAAAAGTAAAGATGTTTACTCCTTCTTTGTATATTGACCAAACGTCGATGTTAATTAAAACAAAAATTTACAGGTGCCGAACGTTTCGGGAATTCTCTCCTCGTCAGCGGCGTAAAGTCAATCGGCAAAATCTGAATTGATTTTGATATTAAACTTAAAAATGTGAATATTTTCAACATGATCAAGACAGCACCTGTCTTCGAAGAAATAAGCATTCCATTTTCAGGATTACCGGTGTAAATTCAGACTTTTCTTCTACAACGGACTTATCATACAGTTTCCAAAAAAGTGCGTAAGGGATTGAACAGGATCCCATTTTGTCTACTAATGAAAATGGCAGCAGATTGATGGCAATGGTGTCCATTTCTTCGACTGCTTCGGTGAATCGTGTATTCTATAGGTTCAGCACCTGTCAAACGTAGGCCAAAGTCACAGCGACGCTGATTTGCAGTTCGAAACAGAAAATGAAAAAAGAAAGCGGGTTTTGAATAAAAAAACAACTATTGAAATTAATTATGAGAAATGATAATTAGCAGCAGACGAAATAGTGAGATGAAATAGAGACTCAAAAATTTATACTGCCATTTTTCGCAAACTTTATCAAGATTTCGCAAACGCCGAAAATTTTGGAATCACATTAATATAGACTTCGTCAGGCTGCAGAGAGAAAGAGAGAGAGAGAGAGAGTGCCTCTCCTAATTGGCATATGGTAAGCTTGAAAGAAGTGGAACATTTTAGGAGGTTGTGTGAGAAACGTCAGTTTCAAATTTAAAGGGAAAAATCACAGCACCGTAGTGAGACCAGCCCTAAGTAAACAAGTAGGTAAATTGTATATTTTCAGAAGTCATTGGAAATCAGGATAAAAACATTAAAAACATGTGAAATTAGTCAATATCGGTGTCGCTCAAGATCATTGTCACTTTTGAGAAAAACGAATTTCTTCTACGAGTTCTGCGGACTCCTGGCTGAACAAATCTTCCAATACGACATGAAGTTTTGGGACACATTGGATTTAAAGGATGGTTTCTATTAATTACTCGAAATTTTGAGCAGAAGTTTGGAGGCTGCATCTTCGAGACGTGATTTCAAGATTATGAAGAAGCTGAATTGCTATTTGCTTGGGTACGCACATATGATTCGGTGGACTCTATCTTACATTTTTCCGACTAAAGCTTCATTCTTTGCCATCATTCCTATTAGCAGTGGTGATGAGTATTCGATAACAGAGCGGATCAAAGCATGATAAACTTGTGCCAATCGTGGTGGCTCATGAATGGGTCGGAGAATTCGAAGAGCATACAAGCGTGTCTTATTTATGGAATGGAGGCAGAAGCAGTTACCAAGACCATAGGGAGAAGCCAGGAAGTTGCGGAGATGAGAATGTCGCGATACATTGTGGGTATAACGAGAAGGGACAAAATCAGGAACGAGGAAGTCAAAAGGTAGGTAGCTCCAACAACACAGGCTGCAGGACAAACGCAGGGAAACCGTCTAAGATGGTTCGGACATGTATGACGAAAAGAAAATGGATACTCGGGAAAAAGAGTTGAAAGGTTGAGAAAAGGAAAACGGAGGAGGGAACAACCCAGATGACGGGCGAGAGACTTCTCCCAGGAAATTGGACTGAGGGAGGAGGATGCAATGGACAGAACGGGATGGAGATGACGAAATCGCGACCCTTGAAGACAAGGACATGCCAGTAGAAGAAGTGTGGTTTAGTCATTGATACGACTTTAAGTTAGTTATGTTGCTACCAGTTTTGAGTAAAGCCGCACAGTTAAGCTGAAGTTGCACCAATCTTCAGTAATTTTCCGCAGAATGTAGATTTAATCGACCCTAGCTATTGCTTATATCGAATCAAGTGCATTCATAGAAACAGGGTTGGCATAATGAAAAACCCATGGGCATAATATTCTCTGAACAACAGTTTAAGGATTTTTCAATTATTTGGGGTTTTAATATTTGGTTTATGTAAATGTAGTAGGCGGCTTTTCCCAGTTACAAGGCCTATAATTTTCAGCTTCAGCTTTTGTAATCATAAAAATAGAATAGTACAGTAATATAAGTGAACCATAGGAAAGATCATTAGATAAAACTAGAGGTGCGCCGATTAGTGATTTTGATAATCGGCCGATTAATTCTTTTCAATTCATCTGAAGTGGACGTTTTCCATATTCTGAAAGTACCTATTTAGTTAAAGGAGGCTTAAAAATAGTAAAGTACACCAAGTAAAACAGGACTTGAATGCTCCATGCAAGAGGTGTTGTGATGATAGTTCAGTCCTACGTTAAATTGAATAATTTTGAATTTTTATAAATTGTTTTTGATTAGATTGCAGTAGGCTACTTAAAGTATTACTAGTAGAGGATACAGATGCATAGAACAAGAAGTTTATTTCATATGATTACAAAGGCATTACATTCCAACCAAAATCACATCGCTAATCAGCATCATTGAAATAATACAGACGTGGAAGAGCCGATTCATTTTCTAACCAATGATGGCATGAAAGGACAGAAGCCACTTATCATTATGTCGAAGGGGCACGAAGTGACCCGTAATTACTTACTATAGGACTCCAATTTGGTAGATGATAATTGCATCCGCTTTTTATGGAAATTAAAATTTAGGCTGATATTCCGCGCTGGGACTCGAACCCAGCTGTCTTGGCTGTACTAATGAGAAAACTCTATAACAAGGCTACAACAGCAGATGGCTAGCTGCAAAGTGAATGGTTGCATATCTCAGTCAACCAGAGATCATGACATGGCCAAGGACTAGCAAGAATTTGAGAAGCACAGATCTGCGCTTCTTCCAGAGTGGAAGCCTACCTCTGGCCTGGATTTTCGGAAACACAACAGGTCGCTTGTTCTCAGGATTGTTTTCCTTGCCGTCCTCTAAAACTTGTAATGTCTTTGATTTTTGGCGAACGCAAAAATCATTTGACATTGATGGTTAGGCTGTTATCTTCCTTGACACACGGAAGATCTTCTCCCTAAACATTCTATCATTGAATTTAACACGCTTAATACATGACAAAATATTTCTATGACATATGACGGAATTTTCAAAGCATTTTATTGGCGAGATAAGTTATTGATAACATGGGTATTTCCTTTTCGGGCACCAGTCATAAATACAGTTTGAAAAGCAGACACGCGCTTGCATATTTCGGTATATGAATACGTTGTATATCTACGAATATGAAAACATGCATCTACACTTGCTACAAACATTCAATATTGCAGTTAGTTGGTGGCTATGTACATTAGTATATGAATACTCATATGCCTTTATTCTGAGCAAGAAGACATTCTGAGTGAATCTTAATGAATTGAAATATGATAATTGATTTTTTAATTATAATTTGCGAATATACTCAAATGGCTACCAATTTTAAGTAAGACGGCCCTGGGCCTAAAAAATTAAAAAATTGAGTCGGGTTTTGACCAAAACATTTATCGACAGCGATGCCAAAACTTTGGACCCGGACCGAAAACTCTGGCCTGTTCCTATTCTGGGCTCTTCTATCCAGGCTCGGCGAAAAATTACCAAGTTTACTTATACATGATAATGTGCGAAAATAACTTTTTTTGCCAGTATTTATGATAAATATGAATAAAAAATATTCAGTCGTTATCAGTCATCAGAATGATAAAAAGAAGTCGCTTGAATTTAGATTAGTATTTCAATGCACGATGTGCCTATAAAGGTAAGTTTATCTGGAAATTTGAAATCCTGTCTTTCGATCAGTCACCAAATTTGAGTGAAAAATTACAAAAATCTTCAAAAGGCCACCACTCGACTGATTAGTAACTAATCGGCCGATTACCGCTCTGCCGTGTCAATAATCGGCTGATTACACCCCTATAGATAAAACAATAAGTGATGAAGGAATATCAGCTAAGTCTTCCAGTCACAATCATGTTTTCGGGCGAAAACGTAGTTGCTGCGAAAACATTATGGTGCAGGATACTGTGATGTCCAGCTGACGCACAGCGACTGCACTTGGGCGTCGGTGCAGTCGATTGAATTTTTGGATAATATTTCAGCCAAAGACCAGCTAAACAGTCATCGAGACTGTTGAGTTGGCAGTTCTTTCATGCAAGATGTTGCTTAGAAACGAAAAAACTCGCTCTGTGCAACCGTGACTCTGTGAGCAAAAAGAGAAGGAAGTGCTTGTGAGATGTTACTCCACTGATGCTTGCCACAATCGTTAGCGAAAACAAGTTACAGTGAGATGGCATGCATCCGGGGAAAACGTCTTGTGTTCATAAATATTCATTAATTCAGAACTGCGGTACGCGGGTGCACATGCCCATGCAAAGGACATCAACTGCTTGCGGGAGTGGTCCAGAAACTTTGTGGAAGAGGTTGGTCATGAATGCACAATAAAATTTCGTGAGATGTGCTTCGCAAGTGTCTCCTTTGTTTACCGCTTCCACCTTTTCCGGTTGGGTCGGATGCATCTACGGAAATGCTTACAGCATGTGTCAAAAATCTTATGGGTGAAAAAATTTGCTAACAAGTTGTAGCCGCTCTCCGTCAGCCGGGATGTTGTTTCACTCGGTCTCTTCTACAGATACTATTTCGGTAGAAGAAGCTCTGCAGTAAATGAGTGCGTGCCCAAACCTAAGATCTTCTGCAGATGCACACGCAGAGATAATTCACTCACATGCTATCATGTGAGCTTAGAACGCGCACGTACTGTGAGTCGATCCAAAAGCTATTTTGTTCCCACGGCACAGATTTGGAATCAGCTTTCCCAGACCACTTTCCCTGAACAATACAATCCTGATACTTTCAAGAGGCGTGCAAACAGGTTTCTAATGGGGATAGCTTAATCGGATTAGAAGATCTGTTTTTCCTTTTATTTATTTGAAATAATACAATTTGTTACTTTTCATTGATTAACCCTAAGCTTCGTTCATGGCTCATAGCTGTGCTAGAGGTGAAAATTCTGTAAAAAAGAAAAAAGCAGTGTGTGACACCTTTCTCATTTCGTCTTAGGTATTCGTAGGAGACTCCGACCCCATGAAGATGCCAGCTTTCAAGAAGTATATCAATCTTACGACGAAGTCAAATAATCGTGGAAGAGAATGAAGTGGACAAACTTGGTTCAAATTCAATTGCAAGACATGCTGTTGCTTCAAACCGTTCCGATTAGCACAGTCATGTTTTACAGGACCTTCTTCCTGTCCAAGTCGATCTAAGTCTTTCCTGGTTTCAGAGTAGTAACGGTTAACGTTGAAATATGGGTCAATGTTCAAATGACTCCGACCAAAAAGTCTCGTGCCAAAAGTCAGTTGTGCAAGCTAGACAATATGCACCAGTCAGTCCGCTGAGAAGAGCACGCATCTTAGCATTGATCATGCTTATCTCACACTATGTGGCAACGATAGAAGTACATCCAGATGCCTCAATTCTGTGAAGTTCATATGAAGCTCTTTGTCAAGGATGAGATTAATTGACTAATTTGACTGCTGATCTTGACTCATGAAAGACGAGCTTTCGGTATCTGTTTCAGCAAATTGCAAAGCAAAACACATTGAGCATGATGATGTTGCTCGATTGCTCACTGTCTTCATAATTATTGACGTCAGAGTCTGACCTTTTCCACGCCGTCCTTGCTGTACAAATATGTCATCAACAGGCTGTCAAGTACTGAAACATCGGAAAACAGAAAAAACTGACAAAAAAGAGAAAAACAGAAAATAATTCACAGAAAAATTAATAATAAACAAAAAATCAAACAGAATAAAAAGGAAAAAGTCTGATTTTCATGATAGGCTAATAGATAACACTGCGTACTATAATCAAGTTGTCGAGAATGGGATGAAACTGAGAACTATAAATGGACATTACCTAGAAATAATAAAACTGCGCCTCTTCCCTATGTGGCTAAACAGGAGCCTAGGCCTCCGTTTTCTGATGCTCTAATGGTCTTCATGAATAGATTCATTTTGGTTGTACATTAGATTCGATTAAAAAACATGCGTTTCAGATAGGGTTAAGATATTTTAAATATGTATTTTAAATATGTTTTAAATATGGATAAAAAACGATGTTTTTAATATATTTTTCATGATGGTTTTGCTTATGATGTTGTGTAATTTTGCGCTTACAAACATGTTTTTTAATGTAGGCTCATTAGTTTACATTCCATCAATTTTATTAGCCTAAAAAAGTTTCTTATACAAATCCGGCTGCGTAAGAAACCAGTATGCAATTTATCAAAGTCATCCTTGTAAGTGAGCTAAGAGCTAGTGCAATTGACAAGAAATAACGATAACTAAGCTTTGGTTAACACTGTTATGTTGATCATTATGTCAAAACGAAAATTGGAGTCCACCATCATCGTTGACTCCTGATGGCGGCTTTTATAGAAAGTGTTGGTCTACCTCGATTCTCGAATCATATATTCCCACGCGATAGCTGACGTCTATGAAACAATCCCACTATTGATATATCAGACTATTGGTGATCTCAATCATCCAATCAGAATCAAGAACGAGTTTCAAAAGATTATGCTTTCACTTTGATTTTGGGTTTGCTTCGGGATGGTTGGAAAACCTGGTGTTTGTGGTAACAATACACTTTTGTAAAAATACAATTTTTAAATTAACGATGACTTTTCTATCATAGTTCACCGTATATATGTATCTAACAAAAGTCATAGTTTTCTTTCTTATATAAATGACATGGTGTAATCCTTTTCAAAAACCAAACATTGCGATAAATGAATTGAAAATGAAGTGATAAGGCATCTGCAATAAAGCATGAAATACATTACAGATGCCTATTTGTGTATTCCGTAAAAGTGTTTATGAAAATATTGCTTAATTCTCGACCATCATAAAAAAACAAAAAAACATAGAAAAATATTTAAAATATATTTAAAATATGGTCGATAAAAAAAAACATTTTTTGCATCCCTAGTTTCAGAATAAGATAAAAAATAAAAGTACGCATTTAAAATTGACAGTATTGGAAGAAATTGGCATCTTAAAATTTCAAAAAATCAGTGTCTATCGGTCATAATGAACAGCAAAGATGGGGATCAAGCAACCTACATTATGGGCATGCCCACCTTGTCTATTACAGGACATTAATCATAAATTGTAACTGGCGAGATTTTTATGGCCGGATGCCCTTCCTGACGCCAACCATTTCTGTCCAAAAGAGGACACTGAAGTAAAAGAAATTACATTTGAAGTAGTACATGTTTCATGTTGAACATGTGACTAATAGGCACATCGACGGCAAAGAACCCCGAAATTCATTGATTATCTGGAGTCAAGAGGTTATAGCAATCACTTAACTCAGACTTGCTGTCGAACGTTGGGAAACTGACCACATTTTAGTTAAGTTAAAAATTTGATTTATACACATAGTAAACTTCACTTACATCACTGCAACTTTGTATCCCCTTTGAAAGTGGTGGAATTACATTTTTCACTTTAAAACATGCTAGTGATTCAAATAGGGTTAAACATCACATAGCCTATATTCGATTGCCAACCGTGACGAATCACTTCGAAATATTTTTTTTCATGAGCAAATTAATGTATATTTGAATACTTGCCATTTACGAAATAGCCATAATTAGGTATTGATAATCACATCGAAGTGATTTACTTCTGTGATTTTCTGTTATCGGAGAACGACTTTATTCTTGTCCTGCCTGTTAAAATTTTGACGCAGTGGACGAAATGGACGGTTCATTTAAAAGACAAATTGAATCTATTGTACCGATATTATCGATCTTATTCAGATAAATTCATTCATACATTAAGTAGACAATTATCAATCAATGCGGTATGTGAAAATCAATGAAGTAGATTAAGTTACCAACGAAATTTAATTAAATATCTTCAGTAAGTATGAGACACCGTTGTATTCAAAAGTGGTTTTTAGCACAAGCTGAGTAAAATCGTATTTCTCACTTAAAAGTCAATTCCACTGATGAAGTCGTGTTATTAATGAATTTTCATGCCTAGGTGATCGAAGTAGCCACTGCATCGGCAAACTAAACACATAATCCATCAGCGGATTGATGATCACAAAAGGAATCCCACAGCAATTAATGAACATCTGCATAACTGTAACAGATGCAACTCAGAAATTGAACAAAAGTTCAAAACAGTGTACAAAGGTAACACACATTATGAGATAAGTATTGTTGAGGCTCTAAAAATCAAAGACCGTGATGAATGATTGAAGATATGTATTTAATTAAATTCTTAAGGGGACTTATTCTATTTCACTGATTTTCACATACTGCATTGATTGATAATTCTCTGTCTATTAAAAATGAATTAATCTCAATGCAGCGAACTATCAGACAACGCAAACATTCCTATAACACGATCATTATTCATGATAATTTTGCAGAAATTCTTTCAGATGTTGAACACACATGATGTGGTATGCGTATACGATTATACAACAGACTGAGATTCACCATGCATAATTGTGGACAATGCATTAGGATACGAAGAAAAATTGTTGACAGACTCAGCGTGTTTAGGCCGCTTCTTTGGGTTGAAATGTGTACTGTACTACGTATGCAGCAAGTGTGCCCACAGCCCAGGGTATCAAGACAATTCTTTGCCAGAATTTCAATCTTGATTTGAGATTTTCATGGACGCACTAGTCGAATGATTCGCCAGATGGCATGACAAATCCAGGTGGGTGAGTCGGTCATATCAGTGTGCAAATGGTTAGCTGTATAACGAGGTGAAGTAAGAAATATCAATGCACATGATGGATATGAGGTGAATGCTAAAGAGAAAAACTGGGAAACACTTCATGTGGTGCTTGAGCTAGATAAACCTTGTAGGAGGAAAGAACAAATTATCCAGACAATCATTACTTCTGTTCCTAGTCGTTGAGGATATAGAACAACTTTCGTGTTTCTAGGTAGTCTTTAATACTCTGTTATTCTGCCGTTTTTATCTCATCCAGAGATTTGCCATAGTAGCGCTACCAAAAATTTTCCGTTTTTCCATTTTGGTTTTATCATTTGGCTCTCATCATTTACTCTGACCAATCTTCATCAATTTAAAATAACTTTCTTGATTGATGATCATTTCATACGGTTTTCGATTTTAAATCATGTAAATTCTGAACCTGGCTTGCCTATGCTTTCCAAGTGTAACTGCAAATATGTTTTTGTTATAGAACGTATTATCAGATGTGCGCTGATAACACCAATATATACTTCGTCTAGTTGCGGGTGATGATTATTAACACTCGAACTGTACTTTGTTGCTCTAAAAAACCGCATGTATGAAAGACTGAAAAACTCAATCTTTTAGTAAATATTTTCACAATCTTTCAACAAGTAAATAGTATTGCGAATCAGACAAATTCAGTTTCATACAAGCCTGATAGAAATTGCGTAACAACTAATGATCAGTTGCATTTGGAAATTATCAGGAGTAAATGCCACAAATTGTTTTCAAATAGGCGCTGTGACCTGAGATAGAATCAAAATTTCTTCGGAAGTGTTCAAGAGAAAGCTAAGTTTGAAATCATCATGTAGGCCAATCCATTTTAAGTTGGTCGTTGATAGAAGCTGTGAAACACTATTTTTTAAATCAGACATGTAATAGATCAAAAGCGTCAGCCTCCCGACCGTTACGGGACTTTTTGATCGTTGCAAGGCAACGGTTGTATAAATAGAAACTGAAACCACCTGAAATTGTCCTACTATAATCTAAATCTGTCACAATGCATCACTATGTCTGTAAAGGAAAATGAACATGTGAAAAATCTAAATGAAGTACATCGTGCGTGGCAGGATGATAAATATATAAAATCTTACAGCATTCTGCTTTTTGAACGCTTTTACCATATGTTCATGGCGCGCTTTTCTTCTAATTTTTTTTTCCACCGAGTTTCTATGATAAATTTGTTCGTTCTGCTGTAACCGGCAGTGCACACCTACAGTGCGACAGCATCCTTCAAAAATTTCTAGCATTCCTATTGAATTGCAGACACGCATGAAGGCTTTGTTTAGGTTTTTGCATTTGACCTCATCGCCAAATGTCTATGAGATGTCATCATCGCTCCAAAAATGATGTAAACGATCATTGGACAATATATGCCAGACAAGTCAGAATGACAACATCTATGGCCATTGAATTTTCTAGCTCACGAACTTGATGAGGTAGCACAACAATCTTCCAAATACATCGCTTGTTGTCACCTTCTCCAGACAATCCAATATTGGGCACGATGTTCTTTGAGACTTTGAACTCAAAGGAAGCTTCTATTGCAAGCACATGAAATCATTTTTAACACCGATTCTTCTATCGACATGTCCTTTCTGGCATCAGCTAAAATTTTACCGTCAATTCGAAAGATTGCAGCCCACAATCGGTTTATCATCTCCGAATTAATAAGCATTCTGAATTTCTAATGCAGTTCATTGTCATTTCCATAAAAAAACTGCCAGCATCGATCTCTGTGTTGAAGATTCATGCTGATCAAGATTCACAATCGAAGTATTAATTTTATATGATCAATATTTAACACCACTCAATGTGATTTTGTTTTACGGTATTATTTTCGGTCAATCTTGATACGCATGTGAGACGAAAGCTAGTACAGTGAACAAGACTTACAAAAACATACGAAGTGGCACTTTTCTGATGGCACTTTTTTAATATGGTGACTTTTGTAGCATGAGAAGAACTCTCACGAATGTCATGCGATTGTAAATTAAAAAGGCCTCAAACAGGAACTGGAGGTCTAATTAACTCAATGCAAAATGCTTTGATGTGACAAGTTCGCAATCTCGTAAGTCTGTGCTGCGTCTTTCAATATTTGTCATTAAGTCGGCGCCATAATATCGCCGATGTTTAAGGACCCGGAACGATTGATCATCTTGCTAATGATCCCCGTGGATCTTTGTGCATGATGCATCTGTTCAATCAAACACAAGTATCTCTTAATTATTCTACTATCAGGTGAACTTTTGTTAAAATCTCACGCTCTGGCACTAGTGAACGCTACAATGATTTCTTTTCAGGATGATCAGAAGAAATCATCTGTAATTTTCAGTGAATCATATAACAGACAATCTATTGCGTCAAAATTGTCAGACACATGACCATGAACGCTCAGGTTAACAGTCAATCTCGTTCTTCCATGACGAAATTTTGAAATTGTAGAAGAAGCTGCTATCTATTTAATCTATGTATATTAACAAATAGATAAACAAGTTTTTTTTTTTAATTTCGTCCGCTTTAGAAACCCCAAGATTCAGTCAAGAATCAGATCAAAAAATGATCGTTCGTCTTTACCTATCAAAGAATATAGATCATTCAACTTTATCACAAATGTATTGTCGAATATGTCTATATCAATGTCACGTCAAAAAATATGGCCAAATTGGTCGTGAAAAAACGGTCTCTAAAAATTGTCTATTTAAACCTGTCCAAGGAAAGACACAAAGTAAAATTTTAAAAACATAAGCGATTTTAGCAGCATCCAAAACTTAGAGTTCTGTTAAAATTTCAGCCGAAACTTAATAGGCACCGGCAGTTTGAAAGTAGGGGCTAGCGTATATTTATGCCTCCTTTCACGAGCTATCAGTTATCAAGGGCGCGAGAACGATTTTTTGGTTGGTATGGCAGATTTTTCAAATAAAATGATGGACTTTTTCGTATCAAAAACGCGAAATATGCAGAAAAAGGAAATGTTAATACTAAAAATTGTGGGTTGTGTTGCATCAAGGAAAGTATCTAGGGTCAACAAAATAAACAAATCATACATGCAGTAGGACTAACAAGGTTTCAAGAGCTACCGGCATCTTAACAGATTTCAACATAAGGTGTATCGAGTAGACATATCTTCATTTAATGCTAAAATCGGCTCTTCTGCGGTTCCCCCCCCCCACATTTCCATTGTTAATTGTTAATTGTTTTCTGTTGCTATTGTTAATAAGTGTAGACCTCTACTTAAAATTCAACTGAGGCAGTAGTAACCCCGTGGCAAATTCAATTCCAAAATGTGCAAGGATGAGTCAGCATGATGACTCATCCCCGTGACCTTGACCTTGCGTGACCTGCTGACCTTGCATGACCTGCTGACCTCACGTGATCTTAGGGGATGACCTTGCGTGACCTTAGGGGATGACCTCGTGCGACCTAAAGGGGGATGACCTTAGGAAGAGAGTTTGCCAAGGATGTGATGGAAGGATGGGTCCGAGAGGAGGAAACTGGTCCCTTGGGTTCTAGAGATCGTAGAAAGTCATGTGATAGCTCATTTGAAAGCTTAGAGTGAGACAAATGCGGTGGAAAGCTCAGTTTTGACTGATTTTCTTGGGTTGAGGGAGGAAAATATGGCAGGAAAACGTCAGAGTTGAAAAAGTCATTTTTTGGAGGTTTTGGGATGAGAAAAGTCGTTTTTCGGGCAGAAGGAGGTCTCGGATGGGAAAACGGAGTGCAAATTCGAACGTTTTGGTCAATGTTGGGTCTAGGAACGTCTTCCCAACTCAATCGGAGAGAAAAAGTTCTGATCCCCCCCCCTCGGCAGCGATCTTCCAACTTTGGTTGTAGACATCGTAGAAAGTCGTGCAATAGCTCGTTTGAAAGCTGGGAGTGAGACAAATTCAGTGGAAAACATGGCTTGGACTAATTTTCTTGGGTTGATGGAGGAAAATCGCAGGAAAACGTCAGACTTAGAATTTTTACGAAAATCGCTCTAGCGGGTGAAGCAAGCCTCGGACGGGAAAACAGAGACCAGATATGGAATCAGCGTCAAATTCTGCATCGGCATGGTAAATTTGAAAGCCATCGGAGAGAAAAAATTTTTCATCATTTTTCCGAAAAACGACAGTTAGAATTTTTGCGATGGCTGCGGGCTGTAGAGCCAAAACGAAGCATTGGATGGGAAAATGGAGGGCAGATTCGGATTCAGCGTCAAATTCTACATGGAAATGGTGAATTTCCAGCTCCATCGGAGCACTAGAACCGGAGATAGACGGGTTTAAAGTTTTTGGATGATGGGTATTACGTCATCAGCTGATCGCCACACACTATATAAGTGGAAACTCGGCTTGTGGAAATCAGTTCTCCTCCCGACTGGGTTGGGGTAGGTGAACTTCGGAGCTCCGATGATAGCATTGGAAATCTGAAAAACCGGGTTTCTGTAAGAAACCGACTTAGAAAATTTCATTGTTGAAGTCAGTTAAGGCGTCAGACTTAGAGGTTCGCCAGGAGATGGCCTTCGTCTCCAGACCATAAAAGACTCCAAAACTTTAAGGGCTTGTAGCTTTGCTTCTACAAGTCCGTTTGACTTGATTCAAAAAAGGTTCGACAGCTCTTGCTGTGCTGTAGGTGACAGACGACTTATAAAATTTCATAAGTAGTGCTAAAAAGTTGAAACATTTAAATTCACTAGTTTTGGATGTTTTCTGGGGTTTTCGACCCTGCTGAAGTCAATGAAAGGATTTTTAGTGATGTCTGAGCCAGTCTTCTCATGTTACAAGCAGCTTTTCGCTGAAAGCGAGCAAGACACGGAGAGTTTTGCTGTAAAATTCCACTGACAGGGTGTTCCTTCGGGACGGCGGACGATGCCGTAGTGATAAGTGTGGCAAGGGAGTGTGTCATATTTTAGACCGAAACCGCTGGGGCAACTCATGTCTCATGTTGGGCATTTGACACAGTTCTCAACGTAGCACTTTGAACGCCAATCGGTTGAGTCTTAGCTATCTTGTCATGGATGGCCTCTAAACATCTCCATTGCAAAGCACTGGTGAAGTTGTTATCCCTCTCTACGGTTTGCTATCAAGCTGATCAAAGCAACGACTTGGGATGTTTCCTCTTGTAAATAACTCCACCGATTTTTATGTCAAAATCGGGGCCCGGATACCAACACAGTGACATGACGGACGCTCTGTCCGCCCGAGGTTGGATTTGTGGGTCGAGGCCTTGGAGCTGGGATAAGATCCCCTCTGAGTAATGCCTGTAACGGATTCAAGAGCTTAACACCCAAACGGTTGCTGACTTGCTATCAGTCCTTTTTCGTCTAGCCTCAGTAACTCAGGGTTGGCAACGTCTATCGTTTGTCATTGTAACTTGGTAAAAATGAGATGGTTACTGCAGGCATTGACGTCAAACCTTTTCGCATCATAGGGGAACCCGTCTTTGTGTTGGGAGTTGGTAACGGAAAGCACGGTGACTGCCGATGCCCATACATGGTAAAACTGCTGTTGTCAAGTTAAAAGCATGGCCAAATAAGGAAAGTCTGAATCCTGGCTTTGTGCTCGCTGGGTATATAAACCGCTGACTCTCATTTAATTTCATTTCAGTCATGCAGACGCCGAACACTCTGGTCAGCTGTCCTGACAAGCCTCGGTTGAAGCCGAGAAATCTATTTGAAGAGTTTCAGCGGGCTGAAGAGCGAGAAAGGATTTATAACGATCTTGGTCGAATTGGTTCATCTGCTGTTGATGATGATACCGATTCAACAGAGTGGGGCTATATACCGCCCTCTGACAGTCGGGTGGTAGTAGAGGAGGTTGATGTCGCTGACATAGAGAGACTAATAGTCTCTCTCAGCAGGATCGGCCAGTCCCACCCAAGTTAGACGGTAGTCTTTTTAAAAACATGAGATCAACTTTCATACATGCAACACATTCTTTCATCACCCTTCGTCGGGAACGCCTCATGAGCCCTCTTAAGGGCTACCTTCTAATGCAGCTAAAGCGGTCCCAAGCCCGCCACATATCTACGGATATGGAATGCAGAGGGGAAGAAAAATGATGAAGGGATGAAACGGGAGGACATTCATGCGCCACACGCAACACATCACAGACTTCTCTCTTCGCTAGTGAACAAGCTCTTGTCAGTGTCGTCAGAAAGTGTATCATGGTTTGCAAAAGCAAAGTTTAGTATAGTCAAATATTTTTATGAAACACAGGTTGATGTATAGTTAGACAAGTTTGATCATTGACGTTGTATGAAACACACATGTCATGAAATGCAAGTGTTAGTGTAGTCAAATAATTTACCTCGACGCACGTTTGTGAAAATGATGTTTGATCATTGACGTTGCATGAAACACACATGTCATGAAATGCAAGCGTTAGTGTAGTCAACTAGTTTTTTACCGCGACGCACGTTTGTGAAAATAAAGTTTGATCATTGGCGTTGTATGACTGACCGAACTCACCACAGCACTAGAAAGTTTTATCGAAAAGGTTTTACTGCACAGTGTAGATTGTCTTGTAACTTAATTTCACAGTGTTAGAAAGTTTTATTGGAGACAGTTGTCAAATGTTCCGTTATTAGAAATTCAAACTTCATGACTGTTAGATTAGCTTCATCAGGTTTACTAAAAGCAGTTTTCTACTGCAGTGAGACTAAGAGTCTAGAATGTTATATGAAAACAGTGTTCACCACAACACTAGAAAGTTTAGCACAACACAAGTGTCATGAAGAAATGCTTATTGTAGTCTCAATGACGTTTATGAACTGTATCTATGTTATTGTCAACAGCATGGGTCTATGTAAAACATGTTTTTACTCCTTGTGAATGAATGATGATCATTTTATGAAGTGTATTCTGTACTTGTAAATTTTGTCTGGTGTTGAATAGACTTACAGTGGAACATGATTGTTATTTCTGTTTTATTCATAGTGGAAGTCATTGAAGCAATGTGAAATCTATAGTCACAACGTTTATGATGGCGCATCGTACCTTAAGTAACCACATGTGTCATTTGACTCTTGATAAACAAGGATTCGATGGATTTTTACAAGCTTGGACACTTACATTTAAAGTAGAGATGAATGATACGAAAGTGGCAGCAACTGAAAGTCTTCCTCTCTTCAAAAGATTAATAGAGAGTTTACAACCTGAAGATGTGAAGGGTAGATTCATTGCATATATTGAGTTGAAAGATTTGCAAAAGCCACTTCGTTTTGAATTCTATTGCTCAGAATGGACTACTCTTAGTGACCTATCTTATGCACGACATGCGGAGAAAATTATGGAGAAAATGGAAGGGACAATGGAAGGAAATGCATACGTTGTTAAATATATCATGATTCAAATGAGTGTGTTTACATCCACGACTTTGTTTGATCGTCGACACATTGTGTAGATGCAAGAAAGTTTTCTTTTCACTGAGTATTTTGTAATGGTGTATAGAGCAACATGAGTCATTGCGATTTGTGCATTACTATCAGGCTCTTTGTTAGATAAATGAATGCGTCTTTGTTCGCTAGAAGGGGCGTGCCACTCAAGTCTTTGTGAGGACTAGAACGACTTTGTAAGAGGGAAGGTTTCTACCTACGCAGTCAAAAGTTCATGTGCGATAACTCTTTGTCACATAACAAAGACAGGGAAAACGAGAAAAGGGAAACGTATGTGATTGGAGCTAGGTCTGCTTATAAAACGGACGACTGAGCTCATGGCAATCATTTCCGTCCTTGCGCTAACCATGCAGTTGCTCGAAGCCATCAACTCCTCTGCTCTCGCACTGGGTTCACTGAGCTCCCTTACTTTAGCATCGAATAAAAATGCCTTCAATCAAAAGATAACTCATCATGGAGAAGCCGTAACCATAAAAGCTCCAAGTCATCGGATAGATTATCTAAAGGTTATGTCAACAAAGTATGGACTGGCCGTGTGTGTGCCGTTAGACTATTGGACACGGTTGCAATTCAATACTCTTGAAACATTCCTCAAAGAAAATCTCACCATTCCCAAAGAAATTGTTCGACACAATGGGAAGCGGCCACAAGCTCCCATCATGGAAAGAAGATACATGTATGTGCACATGGATAGACACTGTCTCATCATCCATGAAAAGGAGGGCAGCGAATTCGACTTACTCAATTGCAAACCGCTCCCCATTTTGGGAAAAGGATTCTACTCCTTCCAAATTAAAATTCAAACCATCTACATGGGTCCGCGCAGGGACGGAAGGTTGTTTACGTTGAATCCCTATCTTGGCTCCATCACCTTTAAAAATGATGATCAACTACAGTAACACTCTCCACACACTGAGAACGCACCATCGGTCTTTATGAGACCACGACCTAACGGCCACCGTACCAAGAAAGAAAATGTACACTCACCATGCCACACATGAACATGACTCTCTCTCCTTCTTTCTTAGGCATACCCTTCTTCACTCAGGTTTTAATCATGTGGAAATTATCAGCATGGCTCCATGTATCATGGAAAAGTCAGTGTGTTACATTTCATGATACGAAACGTCAACTTCAGATAACTCTAGAACGCTTTCATCTACGAAGGTTACATCGCGCTATCCTATCCCACTCTTGCCGTGTCATTAACGTAGGAGACGGCATTGTATTTATTCGCATTCAAGAGATGATTCTACATAATGATCACTGCTACATTGTGATTCCAAAACCCTCATGGGAAAAGTATAAAATGGAAGTTCACTCCATCCTCATGTCATTTGTGAGTCATGCTCCCCATCCGCATCATCAACGCCATGCACGAAATGAATCTCAGAAGAGACATCGATTTAGAACAGTTGCATACCCATCTTCACGATTCAGTCTATCATCGCGGTCGCCCGCAAATGTTGGTCATTCGCATGAGCAACGGTCGAAATCTTCAAATCTTTCGCTGCGGCAAAATCCAAGTCCTAGGAAACCTTTCTCATTTCGTGATGCAGTCCATGTGTTACGAAGTCGTCAAGAAAATGCGAACACTCATGCCTCATCTCCGCCTCAGTCCCCTGACATTGAAGAATATAGTAGTGTCTATTCAATTGAAGATGTTAGTGAATCTAGCCAACATTAAAACCAGTAATCATTGTATATTTTTTGAAACTGAACTCTTTCCAGCTGCTCTGATTCGGAAGTGGCATCCTGTACATATTGCAGTGTTTCACAACGGACATTGTATCATGACTGATTTACGTGATATCAGTAAAGTAGCTGACATTGTTAAATCTTTAATGCGTTATCTGTATGAGTCACAATTAATAGAATCGTGTTAATCACATGATGTGTTTTGAATGAGTCATTGCAATGAACTATCATCCACACTCTTGTCGGTGAAAAGGTCATCAACAAGGTTCTTCGCTTTACGATGAGTCAGCGCTATTTATAGACATGAAATGATGCCCACACACTTGTCGGTGAAAAGGTCACGCTGTCTGACGTGAGGCGCCATCGATGTTGAATGACACGCCCACACACGTGTTGGTGAAAGGTTGAACAAGACTGATTAGATTCTTATCTATCTGACTGGCGCCTTACCCCTTCATGAGTCAGAGCTATTTATAGACATGAGCCAGCAAAGTGGTTGATGTTTCCTAAGCCGAAGAAATTGTCATGGTGTCACATTCGTTGGTGAGGATGATAACTTAAAAACTCTATCATGGTTATGACTTCAAATCATCAACTTTATTTGTAACTTCACAAGCGTCAACTTTATTTCTAACTTAACAAGCGTCAACTTTACTTCCAACTTTACAAACTCTAACATGGTTATGACTTCATTTATATTTCACCTATCTTACAAACAGCGACATGGTGATAACTTTATTTCTAACTTTACAATCATCAACTTTATTTCTAACTTTACAAACAGTGAAGCGATTTTCTTCATTTTTATATTTCGCCTATCTTACAAACAGCGACAGGTGATAATATTTATTTCTAACTTTACAATCATCAACTTTATTTCTAACTTTACAAACAGTGAAGCGATTCTGACTTCATTTTATATTTCGCCTATCTTACAAACAGCGACATGGTGATAACTTAATTTTTAACTTTACAATCATCAACTTTACTTCTAACTTTACAAACTCTAACATGGTTATGACTTCATTTATATTTCACCTATCTTACAAACAGCGACATGGTGATAACTTTATTTCTAACTTTACAATCATCAACTTTATTTCTAACTTTACAAACAGTGAAGCGATTCTGACTTCATTTATATTTCACCTATCTTACAAACAGCGACATGTTGATAACTTTACTTCTAACTTTACAATCATCAACTTTATTTCTAACTTTACAAACGTCAACTTTGCTTCTAGCTTTACAAACTCTAACATGGTTATGACTTCATTTATATTTCACCTATCTTACAAACAGCGACATGGTGATAACTTTATTTCTAACTTTACAATCATCAACTTTATTTCTAACTTTACAAACAGTGAAGCGATTCTGACTTCATTTTATTTTCACATATCTTACAAACACGACATGTTGATACTTTACTCTAACTTTACAATCCATCAACTTTATTTTTAACTTACAAAACAAAACATGCTTTTAGCTTGACGAAACTCTTACCTGGTTATGACTTCATTTATATTTCACCTATCTACAAACAACAGCGACATGGTGATAATTTTATTTTCTAACTTCGCATCATCAACTTTATTTCGTAAACTTAAACAACATTGAACGATCTGACTTCATTTATATTTCCACCTATCTTACAACAGCGACATGGAACTTTATTTCTAACTTTACAATCATCAAATTTATTTCTAACTTTACAAACAGTGAAGCGATTCTGACTTCATTTAGATTTCACCTATCTTACAAACAGCGACATGGTGATAACTTTATTTCTAACTTTACAATCAACAACTTTATTTCTGACCCTACCCATCTTACGAAATGATTAAAATTTTTACTTCTGTCTAATGAGTGAGAATCCCATCTTTATGTAAAAAGGAAAACAACACAGTATGTACATGATATGTTATTCATCATCATCACAGCCACATGCAGTTAATACTGATGGTAGCAGAAAACAAAGTTATTATATCTCACATCACCGGAGAAGACAAATTCAACGTAGCAAAGTGCGTCAAGGCAACAAAATTAAAAAAAAACTAAACAAGCTAATGACTAGTTAATTTTCAATAGGTACAAAGTATGATTTAAAAGAAGAGTTTTATATTCTAAAATGTCTAAAAATTTTAAAAATACTTACTAGAAGGACAGACAACGCTTCTCCTCTCCTCATATGTAATGAATTGGCGAGTAAGTGGTTCTGTTCAAAATTATGTTTATCACTTATATATTGAAAAGATCCTATTTAACAGTCTGCCCATTCAGATGATAAGAGGACAGGTCTGTTTCCAATCAAAATACCAGATCTAGCTAATAACACAGCGGGATTACGCTATCTAAAATCTACCAGGTGTGTAAGAGAATTAATATTAGTTCCTTAAGCTAAAACGTGAAATAGAATTGTACAAAATATGCATACAAATTATTTGACTATTTTTAATGAGGTCATCAACAGGAACTTGGTCAGGACGATTGCGTTTCGACCGCTTAATCCTGGACGCTCAAACCCGACCAAGCGCGGTCCTGTACATTTAAGATGCACAGCCTCAAAAATTAAATTTATGATAGAGAAAGATTAGCATCTATCAAAAATATAGAGTCACTATTGACTGAAATGTACCTCAGGCATTTGAAAGAAGGACAGAGTCCAGCCAGTAGAGGTCAAGAGGCGGGGACACAATCCACCTTCAACTCAAGACGTGCTGCAAAAACAATTCAACGTAGCAAAGTGCGTCACGGTAACAAAGTTTAAAAAAACAAGCTAATGACTAGTTAATTTTCAATAGGTACAAAGTATGATTTAAAAGAAAAGTTTTATATCCTAAAATGTCTAAAAGTCACTCATGTACAGGGAGAAAACAAAGTCAGGAAAACCAGTTGATATGTAAGTCATGATATGAAGTGATCAGGAGTTGGACGCATGTTACAAGGCACTCACTCACAACACCCCATAGAAAACGCCATGGAGCGAAAAAGCAAAACATCAACCACAACAGAGAGGAAGCATTCATCATCAGACATCGCCGGACGGAGGAGGAGAAAGTTTCTGTCTCTTGGGTGGAGGTAGATGAGTGTCTGGATGGCCGTACGGTAATGAGTGGCTAGGACTCATCCAGCATCGCTTGTCTTCCCAAGCTGAGAGACCTCGTTTCCTAAACGTCGTTGTTCTGACTTGATGCGACTGTGATTTTAAAATATTCATTTCTACTTCTTAATTTTAAGAGAATCTAAGGCATCTTGATAGTCCCTATGTGTCATTTTTCTAGCGATTGACTTCGAGATGCCTTTCGCCCGTTTAATAGAAAGCTCTGAGGATTTTAGCTTCATGGAGTACATCTTGGGGCGAAGCAAGATCATCTCCTCTATCTGTTTGCCGGCACACTCATCCTTGAAGCAGCCAAGCTTCGCTTTATTTGAGGTAGAGTAAAGCGGATGGTCAGTGGGATAGTTGGAACTATCAAACTTGGGTGCTAAATATCTTAAAATGTCGTCCTGCTTGACTTGGCTCGTGGTTGTCAAAGCTAGGAAGAAGCTGTCTGTATCACCTCCTACTAATTCCACACGTTGGAGAAGTGGACATGTCTTAAAAGTGTGGTAAAATAACTTGTACATTTCTAACTTGGAGTGATCCAAGACAGCTTGACCGACATAAATGGGCTTGCAAAGTTCTACTTTAGATTTTAACATTTTAAAACCAGTGATGTCTTCGGAAATGACATCATGGTGGCAAAACAACGGCGAGCGACATAACTTGATACTCGTTTCCGGATCACTTACGATGCGATAGTCCATGCGCTTTCTTACATCCTCCATGGTTTTACCAAAGAGGGCATTATTCTTAAATTTAAAGAAGTCCTTTTCGAAAGGATTCTTGGATTCAGCCCGTTTCTTACTATTAAATTCTATATACGGTTTTAGAAAGGGCTTCTGCCTAAACTGGATAGCGCGATGGACTTTATCAAGTTGCATCCCCATACCTAGATAGAATTTGAGGATGGAATAGTGCACGATGTAATGCTGCTTGTTCAATTGGGTGAGCAACAACTTCCTAGTGGCTTTATACTTTAAGTCATTTTCCGCCTCATACTGCTTATTATGTTCTTCCATAAAGGGAGAGAACAAATCTGGACTGACTATGCCAGATTCGGGTGCGAGAGGAAAATCAATGGTCCTATTCTTGATACAGTCTGGATAGATGAGGTCGACTTCAAATAAATAACCTATGTCGGCCTCATATCCCAGTGCCATGATGTGTGCTGGATTGGAGAAGTGTTCAATGTCATGGGGCTCTACCCATTGGAAGTCAGACTGTGGCAAAGGCTTGGAGAGTGCACTCCCATACAAATTATTTTGGTCTATGTACATTAAATGCGTGGTCGATCCTATGTCTTGGGTGCTGTTGACAACATGTTTGTTAACAAATGTCAAGCCACCCCTAATACCACGTTCAAATAACGTGTACATTTCTGTATCTTGCAGTAAATGAATGCTCTCTTTCGTCATCTTGAAGGCTGACTGATAGGACAGACCCGGCAGACTAACAAAATGAACGGGGTCTAAGGCGTCCTGTTCTAATGTGACTTTCCTAAAAGTCTCAAACACGTCAGCCAACAGATAGACGTCTAATTTTAAGTAGGCAAGCATGTAGTCAGCAAACGTGCGGCACCTAAATTCTAACCATGCTTGCTCTGCATGCCTATAATCATCCAGCGAACAGTCCTCACCCGTCAAATCATTTTTAAATTTATCGATGGACGGAAGGGATGTTTCCTTCAGTGTATCCATTCAACTAAAATAACTATAAGGAAACACCCCTTTCCGTCGTATCAAACTGTCACTTATGTTGGGATAGTCTTTTCTTAAATGTTGAGTGAGGGGAAGTGTTTCTAAATTATTAGCCAACGCGGCTAAGGAAGAAGACATAAACTGGAAACTGTCTAGAAACTTTATGTCATAGAAGACAGACTTCCCCTCCTTCGTCTTATCGACTTGGACTTTAGCAGTGATGCACATAAATTTTTCCTTACTTTGTGCAATCACTTTGGATGACCAGGATTTCATTTTACCGAATCCATGGCGAATGATGATGTGAGCATCATAACATTTAAAGTTATCAAAGATGACGGGGAGCGTTCGCCGTTTGATCCAAAGTTTCATATTGCATTTATTGCATAAGGCAGACCTAAATTTACCACTGAGATGGCAATGGTCCCTCACCTTCTTATGTTGCTGATCATCAAAGGATGAACAGCAGCGGGGACATTCCGTGGTCCTATCAAACTTGATTTTATCGGCTTCTGTGAAGCACATGGGTTTCCTAGTTAACTCCGTTTCATAGCGTTGATGAAAACGGGCTTTCCTATCTAAAAAGTTGAGGAAGTTTTCAACGCACTCCTCGCCTTGCCACACATGCATCTTATTTTGATTCCTATAATATGGATGCCAAACTTCATAGCAGGCAATGGCTGCTGGCTCATGACTTAGATCTTCTTGTTCAATATAACATTCAATGTCCGCATAGATGGTACATATGGGACTGAGCTCATTGCCGTTTTACTCATACCTATAAAATTTATCTTTGGGCATGACTTCCATTTGAAGTTTACCCCGAGAGCACCACTCGTAATGCTCTTCAAAATATGGTTTTGACCTAAAGCGCCGTGTGCAGCGATCACAGTAATAATGTTTGTTATCATAACTTTGCTGGTGGTGATACAATCTAGAAATTTTAGGAATGCCACAATAATGCCATTCTGGGTGGTTGTCGCTATAGACTAGGAGAAGATTGACAACCCGGTCGAAGTTACTTTGGCGGTTGTTATACCTAACGCCCTTCAGACCTTTTTCCCAGAGATGGATGACAATCTTAATATTGTTGAGTTTTTCAAATTGGGCGATGCCTTTAAAATCTAATGTGTTGACATCTAACCCGTCAAACGTAAGCTCATCCTCCTATTCACAATACTTGGTGACTCTTTGACGATGTATACCTACATCATTTTGGTGAAGAATGGAGAGGACGGCATACTTGAAACACTGGGACTGACACTCTACATTGATGACAGCCTTTTTGTCAGCCAGTGCTTTGGGGAGAGTGAAACAACCACTCCCTTGTAAATTTTCTAAAAGATTAATTTTAATGTCTACCTTCTCTATCCCATCAAAGACCAGAACGCTGTCACTTTCATTGAATTTATTTAAATTGCTGACGAGATAGGTCGCATGTCTCTCTATCCACTCGTTTACATCACCTATGAGATCAGCAGCACAGGAGGCTATCCTAATGGTCACAGTGGACTCTACTTCTCCCGTGCTACTGCCTACCTTATTGAAACGAGCAGTGAGATAGAACATGCCCTTAAGTAAAAATATATCTAAGCTCGCCAACATTTGATGAATTAAGCCTATATTATTCATCAAGGGAAAACTTGCTCAGCCTTAGAGTGACGTTGTTGTCAGTGTAAAGCTCAGTGGGATGAGTGTGACAGAGTGTGTGTGAAGAAAGAACAAACTCTGTAGGAAAGGTCTTCTGACACGAAGAACAGGAAAAGCCGACGTGCGATGAAGGATGCTTCCTACCTGTTGTTGTCGGTGGTTGCCTCACACTGCCACAGGAACCGCTTTCGATGTGGACTCGCAAGTTGGTGCTGTTGTAGAACGTGCGTCCACAACCTTCACACTTGGGCCGTTGAGGAATCGGTCGGCGCTTTCCTCCCCAACAGGCACGCCCAGCGGTGTGACGTCTTAAACTGTAGGCTGAGGCGAAGACCCTGTCACACCGCTGGCATCGAAAGTCCTTCTTCTTTTCGACTTCCATCTCCCTCTCCTCTCCCACTATCTCTAACTCCTCCTGCTTCAACAGTCTCTCCACCGACTTGACGGAGTGGAGAGGGAGGTCGGCCGCTGCAGGTGGTGGTGGCGATGCAGGGATGATGATGGACGCACTGGAAGATGATGACACTCAGGATGACGGGAAGGAACGTCGCCGTCCAGGAGAACCGTCGCCAGATCTGTTGAGAAAAAGAGAAAGGAGATTAGTAACATGATCAAAATTTCAAGTTTGAAGTCTTAGCCCCCTATTTCCCAATGAGGATTACTTACCATCTAAGGACTGTAACTCCGGCAGCAGGTATGGACTCGGAGGAGGCAGGAGAAGGACACGAGCCGAGGGTGGAAGGGTCCTGGGCTTTGGTGTCGGAGGGATGTGATGACGAGGAGCTGGGACTGGAACAGGGACTGGCGGAGGGACGGACGCAGGTACCGGAGCTGGTGGCGGTGGAGGTGGGGCGATGACAGTGACCGAGAAAGGATCGCAGCTTGGGCGGAAGTAGATGAGCGGGAAGGTAGGGCCGGAAATTCCTCGCGGTATTTCCGCCTCGCGGCTTCTTCCCACTTTTTCATCTTCGCCATATCTGTAGAGAGGAAAGAGAGATTAGATAATGAGACAAGGATGATGCAGAGGATCTGAAACATTATAAACATGAAATGTTAATTATACTTACACTTGCCAAGCAGCTCATAGGCTTCCCCGATTGCTCCTTGGGGGACGGGTTCCCCATTACGAATACATTCATGCACTGAAAAAGAATGACGGCAAAGATGAGCAGAGGTAAATTTGGATTCGGTTTAAACATGAACAAAATAAGGGAGGGGCTGTTGATTTTAATGAGGATGTCTACTCTAATGATGTTAGTAATAGAGTCGACCTTGTTACAAATACTTACATTGCTCGATGGTGTCCTTTTCCATCTCAGCAGCAATTCGATAGTTCTCAACTTTGTCGAATTCCATTTTTGAATGATTATAGATTACACGATAGTAGATTTCAATCACTGAAAAGGAAAGATGAGAATCGTTTCATTTGCCTAGTCAACGTTTGGGAACATTCATTGAAGTGACATCTAATGAGTTACATTTCACTCTACTCCATATCATAAAGACCAACCTTTGTCGAATGGCTGAAGTACTCTGACCTGGCGAGAGAAAGCGTCACGTTGAGTATGAAGTCGAACGCCCAACATGAACAACGGCTCAGAGGTTTCGGTCTAACAAACGACGAACAACCCGTGCAACGCAATCCCTCTACGGCAGTATCCGCCGTCCCGAAGGAACGCTCGAGCAAAGGAGGTATTACAGCGATGATATGTTTTATGAGCAGAAGTGAATCTCTTGATGGCAAGAGACTATTCAACTTGATAGCAAGTAAAAAAACCTGATAGTAGGAGCTCACCGATACTCACCTTGTGAAAGATAAATGTGAAGAGCAGAGCTGGTGCACTGCCTTTTATAAGATTTTCCTAAGCAGTAAATGGATGAGACCTCTCGTCCAATCACAGACGAGCTAGAGTTCCCGATGTGCGCACGCACATTTGTAACGCGTTATTGAAATCGTCCTAGGCAAAATGATGTTTAGCAATAAACTCAACCATGGCACCTGAAGTCAATACATTGAAACATGATGATTGCACGATTCGTTTTCATCAAGAGTGCTTCGGAGGCTTAATACAAGATTACATCTTTGAGTTTCAAAGGGAGGAGACAGAATTGGAAGCATGTTTAGACTACACACGAGAAATATTTACGGAGTTGATATCTCATTTCAAAGACAGTCTCATCAAGGCTCACTTAATTGCACATGTCAATTACACTCATTTTCCAGAAGGTGAAGTAGCGGAAAGTGTTGACTTTCAATTTCGTTCCTACGGACAAGAATATGTTATTGATGCTTCTGAGTTTTATACACGACATCTGCAGAAGATTATTTCTCGGATAGACAACTTTCATGGTTACGGCAATCATTTGCTTCTGAATAAAATAAACCATATTGTCATTGCAATTAGTAAAGTGGGTCTCAATGATGTTAAATCAAAGACCAAATAAAGTATTTTTTCATGACACTTACGTTGTGCTAAACTTTCTAGTGCTGTTGTGAACACTGTTTTCATATAACATTCTAGACTCTCAGTCTCACTGCAGTAGAAAACTGCTTTTAGTAAACCTGATGAAGCTAATCTAACAGTCATGAAGTTTGAATTTCTAATAACGGAACATTTGACAACTGTCTCCAATAAAACTTTCTAACACTGTGAAAGTAAGTTACGAGACAATCTACACTGTGCAGTAAAACCTCTTCGATAAAACTTTCTAGTGCTGTGGTGAGTTCGGTCAGTCATACAACGCCAATGATCAAACTTTATTTTCACAAACGTGCGTCGCGGTAAAAAACTAGTTGACTACACTAACGCTTGCATTTTATGACATGTGTGTTTCATGCAACGTCAATGATCAAACATCATTTTCACAAACGTGCGGCGAGGTAAATTATTTGACTACACTAGCACTTGCATTTCATGACATGTGTGTTTCATACAACGTCAATGATCAAACTTGTCTAACTATACATCAACCTGTGTTACAGTAAAAATATTTGACTATACTAAACTTTGCTTTTGCAAACCATGATACACTTTCTGACGACACTGACAAGAGCTTGTTCACTAGCGAAGAGAGAAGTCTGTGATGTGTTGCGTGTGGCGCATGAATGTCCTCCCGTTTCATCCCTTTATCATTTTTCTTCCCCTCTGCATTCCATATCCGTAGATATGTGGCGGGCTTGGGACCGCTTTAGCTGCATTAGAAGGTAGCCCTTAAGAGGGCTCATGAGGCGTTCCCGACGAAGGGTGATGAAAGAATGTGTTGCATGTATGAAAGTTGATCTCATGTTTTTAAAAAGACTACCGTCTAACTTGGGTGGGACTGGCCGATCCTGCTGAGAGAGACTATTAGTCTCTCTATGTCAGCGACATCAACCTCCTCTACTACCACCCGACTGTCAGAGGGCGGTATATAGCCCCACTCTGTTGAATCGGTATCATCATCAACAGCAGATGAACCAATTCGAGCAAGATTGTTATAAATCCTTTCTCGCTCTTCAGCCCGCTGAAACTCTTCAAATAGATTTCTCGGCTTCAACCGAGGCTTGTCAGGACAGCTGACCAGAGTGTTCGGCGTCTGCATGACTGAAATGAAATTAAATGAGAGTCAGCGGTTTATATACCCAGCGAGCACAAAGCCGCGAGCACACTACAAAGTAGGAGTGTGCTACGTTGAGAACTGTGTCAAATGCCCAACGTGAGACATGAGTTGCCCCAGCGGTTTCGGTCTAAAATATGACACACTCCCTTGCCACACTTATCACTACGGCATCGTCCGCCGTCCCGAAGGAACACCCTGTCAGTGGAATTTTACAGCAAAACTCTCCGTGTCTTGCTCGCTTTCAGCGAAAAGCTGCTTGTAACATGAGAAGACTGGCTCAGACATCACTAAAAATCCTTTCATTGACTTCAGCAGGGTCGAAAACCCCAGAAAACATCCAAAACTAGTGAATTTAAATGTTTCAACTTTTTAGCACTACTTATGAAATTTTATAAGTCGTCTGTCACCTACAGCACAGCAAGAGCTGTCGAACCTTTTTTGAATCAAGTCAAACGGACTTGTAGAAGCAAAGTTACAAGCTTTTAAAGTTTTGGAGTCTTTTATGGTCTGGAGACGAAGGCCATCTCCTGGCGAACCTCTAAGTCTGACGCCTTAACTGACTTCAACAATGAAATTTTCTAAGTCGGTTTCTTACAGAAACCCGGTTTTTCAGATTTCCAATGCTATCATCGGAGCTCCGAAGTTCACCTACCCCAACCCAGTCGGGAGGAGAACTGATTTCCACAAGCCGAGTTTCCACTTATATAGTGTGTGGCGATCAGCTGATGACGTAATACCCATCATCCAAAAACTTTAAACCCGTCTATCTCCGGTTCTAGTGCTCCGATGGAGCTGGAAATTCACCATTTCCATGTAGAATTTGACGCTGAATCCGAATCTGCCCTCCATTTTCCCATCCAATGCTTCGTTTTGGCTCTACAGCCCGCAGCCATCGCAAAAATTCTAACTCTGTCGTTTTTCGGAAAAATGATGAAAAATTTTTTCTCTCCGATGGCTTTCAAATTTACCATGCCGATGCAGAATTTGACGCTGATTCCAAACCTGGTCTCTGTTTTCCCGTCCGAGGCTTGCTTCACCCGCTAGAGCGATTTTCGTAAAAATTCTAAGTCTGACGTTTTCCTGCCATTTTCCTCCATCAACCCAAGAAAATTAGTCCAAGCCATGTTTTCCACTGAATTTGTCTCACTCTCAGCTTTCAAACGAGCTATTGCACGACTTTCTACGATGTCTACAACCAAAGTTGGAAGATCGCTGCCGTGGTGGGAGGTCAGAACTTTTTCTCTCCGATTGAGTTGGGAAGAAGTTCCTAGACCCAAAATTGTCCAAAACGTCCGAATTTGCACTCCGTTTTCCCATCCGAGACCTCCTTCTGCCCGAAAAACGACTTTTCTCATCCCAAAACCTCCAAAACCTGACTTTTTCAACTCTGACGTTTTCCTGCCATTTTCCTCCCTCAACCCAAGAAAATTAGTCCAAACTGAGCTTTCCACCGCATTTGTCTCACTCTAAGCTTTCAAATGAGCTATCACATGACTTTCTACGATCTCTAGAACCCAAGGGACCAGTTTCCTCCTCTCGGACCCATCCTTCCATCACATCCTTGGCAAACTCTCTTCCTAAGGTCATCCCCTAAGGTCTCACGAGATCATCCCCTAAGGTCACGCAAGGTCATCCCCTAAGATCATGTGAGGTCAGCAGGTCATGCAAGGTCAAGGTCACGCACGGTCAATGTCACGCACGGTCAACGTCACGCACGGTCAAGGTCACGCAAGGTCACGGGGATGAGTCAGCATGATGACTCATCATTTCACATTTTGGAATTGAATTTGCCACGGGGTTACTACTTGAGGCCATAACCACTCCGTAAGTGCAAAGGAAATAAAGTCTCCTAGAGGCCACAGAACTCGTAATTGACAGTTGAGGCCACAACCACTCCGCAAGTGTCGATGAAGTAAGTCAGCTCCTCTGCTCCTATTTGAGAAATGTGAGGGGGAAACTGCAGAAGAGCCCTAAAGTCTTACAAATTTTAACAAAACTTACAAAAATCAAAAAACAATATCAAATACGATTTGAATAATGAATGATACTTGTATCTAAAAACTCGAGAACGTAAGAGAAAATCTAAATTCATGGCAAGTTGATTATTAAAATTTAACGAAGACAGACCTCCGTTCGGCAGTTCGACTTATAAACTCATTCATGAGTTTTTCTCTGTCAACTCTCTACAATATATCCGAATTAGCGGTCAATAAGGCTAAATGAGTCAATCTTTGCTGACTGATGGATTTTCGCAGCCAGACTTTCAACCTACGCAAAAAAAAATGCTCTTTCGGATGACGAATTAGAACATGGCTGACTTAGACAAAGGGAAAGAACTTTTTTCACATCAGGAAATAAAGAAACTTGCAAGAAATCGTTCCAATCAATATTATTGGAAATAGTTGGAAGATTATCATATCGCACACGTTCATCCTTTAAATCCAGAAAACTTTTCAACTGATTCATTTGAATAGCTAAGTCCTCAAAGCGAAAAGATGAAGGCAGCACTTTTGCGAGGTCAGCTGAATCAATTGAAGCTGGATTCCTGGCAGCGTCAATGAGGAGAGTTTCCCGTGCCGTTGCTGTTTCAATATCTTGCCGATGAAAACGTCCATCCATTTTCTGCATCATCACATCGAAGCCCAAAATGAATGCAGCTGATAAATCAGTCTCAGGATTGCGAGTTTTGTCATTTGTTGCTTTGAAGTCTGGCCGTAACTTTCCAGGAGTTCGAGTTGCCCGTTTTGATGGAAGCGGTTTCAGATGTAAAGTCTCTGCTTTTTCTACGGCATGAGAAACCATAACCGGAATTTAATTTCTAATTCGGTTCAAGGTACTCTTGAGTAGCTTTATAATGGTAAGAGCCTGTGACGTTGTCAATTCACTTGCCTGCAATTGTTTGGCAGCACGGTCACAATGTATGAAGATTTCTGCAGAAACAGCCAATCCAATGTATGTTTTCGATTTCCCAATTTTTTTCTCCAAACTGTTGATTGTCGCTTGCGCTTGTGATTTATTTTCGGTCGACAGATGAATCAATGTTTTTCTCACCTCATCAAAATTTTGGAGGAGGCGTTTGATAGCCGATCCTCGGATCGTCCAACGAGTCGGACACGGCTTTTGCAGCTCCAGGAAATCCTTTTCGTCAGGGAACATCGACTCAAACAGTTGATGGCGATTTGAAGATTCGCGTATGACATTGCCGAAATTGTTCACAAAATCGAAAGTCTCATTATGATATCCACTGTTCCTGCAAGTTCCTGTAAACAAAGATCGAGGCTATGATTGAAACAGGGAACATATAAACATTGTGGGTTAAGGTCTTTCAAGTGTTTTTGAACTCCGTTGTGAATACCTGACATGTTGGCAGCTGTGTCGAAAGAAACTCAAGCCAATTATTCAGAGGGAATATCCAGCCTTCGTAAAACGTCTTCAATTATTTATGAAAGTATCTCTCCGGTGGTCCTTGGTGCATTATAAAATCCCATGAATCGACAGTCCACTTTCATATGACTATTTGTAAATCGAAGACAGGTTGCGAACTGCTCTTTTCCTGATAAATCTGCTGTCCCATCAGCAACGAGACCGACGTATGGGCTGCTGTTTACTTCCTTTAGAATTTCGCGTTGAACTTCATGTGCAAGTATTTGAATTATTTCGTTTTGTATGGTGTCAGAAAAGTAGTTGTTTCGACTTTGAAACCAACTGATCAAATCCTTTTTCTTACGCGCCATTTCAAATACAAGGTTATGAAATGCATCACTGTCATGTTCGTGCCCACGAAAGGGAAATCCTTGTTGTGCGAGATAGATTATAGATGAAAAAATAGTTTCGAGACCCTCTCTATGAAGCATCTGATCGCAAAGAGCACGTTCAGAAACTAGCACTTCGATTCCTTTATTTTTCATATCTAACAGTTTCTGTGCTGCTTTTGAATGAAACTCACTCCTTTCGTGTCCGCGAAAAATTTGTGGTCCATTTTTCCAATTTCGAAATCCTCTTTCAGTGAAAGTTGATTCTGATTTCCCTTCGTTAGTTGGCATGAGTTTCTTTTCAATGGCAGATATGCAGAAGAAACAAAATACAGCATCATCACATTTGTCATATTGGGGCCATCTCCATGTAATAAACCATAGATGGTGACACGATCTTCCATTTGATTTCGGACATTGGAATTCAATTGATGGCTGGCACGGTTCTTGTATAGTAAACTTAGTACGGACATGTTGAGAATCTGGTTCTCGAACTACCGCTACTTGATTCTGTTGTGATGATGATGTCGAAGGCGAATGATCAACTTCCGAATAACTGCTACCCGTTTCCGAGTTTTTATTACTTGTTCCGAAAGACAGAGTGGTTTGTCGCAACGTTTTAGGTATCTTTTCGGCGGAGACATCTGAAAATCAAAGAAATTTTCAGTGTGACATTTAAAGTAAATGTCGCACAAGATAAATGCGATACCCAGAAAGCATTAGAGCTACATACATATAGTTGCTGAATAACTGAAAATTATTGCAAAATTCACCACATTCAGAAAATGATAGAATACAGTTAAGAAATTTGATGAACAGAGACTTGCTTTGCTATGTACTCATTTACGCAATTAATATCAATGTTCTTTTTGTAAAATATATTCTACTCATCAGCGCATATTGTTGACAGTGGCGCAACGGCTATGAGCTCGGCCTCGGCGGAGCGCAGGGCCCCGGCGGGTCGAGGCCCGTCTGCCTTGAATAATTTATTTTTTATGTAATGGACGTCTTTTTTGCGGTATACGGTTCTTCCTTTATTAACTGTTTGAAGGGCACCTTCGACTGATCAATACCTAGGCCCTATATTTTTGCCTATAATATCATTTCATGCAAAGATGATGACCGGTTGAAATCTGGTGAGGGACCCTTCGACTGATCATTACAATACTAATTTACTGCATTTGATGGCTATAATGGAAATCTGGTGGGGGCCCCTTCCACTGATCATTACACGACAATTTTGCCCATAATAAATTGTTTCATATGATTACTTCATCACATGTCCTGTCCCGAAACAACAGGGTTAGCAAGGCAACGTCTTCGTCATCCGAATTGATGACAACCTGACAAATTTAGTGTTCGACCTTGCCAAAAAAAGGATCCACCCAGTGGAAAATGCGACATCGAAATTACGTCGTTTCGAGATTTCTTTCTCGAAAACAGGGAAAGAACATAAAAGTATGTGGAATGTGCAAACAAACCCCCTAATGATTGAACATCTTAATATTTTTAGATTTTAACCGGTAAAACCCAAATTTGAGCAGTACGTTTTTAGCCAGAAAATTGTCATACAATTCGATATCGATCATGCAATATAGATTCTACTTTGATTTAAACTGATCAATGGTTTTGTTGTAAAATGAGTTGTAATATCTATACATTTATCCATATCAATGCATGAGTCTTTTCGAATAAACGCCACCTGAAAAGCAGTCACCTTCACATACAATCGCATAGTTGCTCGAGATAATAAATTTCAATATTTTGAGGTATTTCTGATGTTCTCATTCGGTGTAAAAAGGTTTTGTGAGATGAATGATATTATGCGATTTGGTATGTTATTATGAAAATCATTTCCGCTTGTCGCAAAACGTTAGCGTTTCAGAATAATTGTGGAGAAAATAAAAAAATTAAAAAATTAGAAATTGATATATTATTGTTTATGTACGTCAAGTTTTTAACATGATTATTGACAGAAATTTGATTTTGCGAAAATACGGTAACCGGTATGGGTCACTTGATGGGCCTGATAATGCTGCCTACAGTTCGCTCCTTATGTTTTAGAATGAGCGAAAAGCAATAAAATCTAATGTATTTGTGTAATGTTGTTAAACTTGTTAGAAAGTGGGGAGACATTGTATTGCATTGTATTGCATGCAAGCCTCAACTTACAGCATATCGGATGTGAAGGGATAGGCCCATGTAGGCTCATGACGTGTATGTAAAGTAATGTTGAACTAATTGGAAGGGGAAGAATAAAGATTAAATCTAACAATAGTCATGTATGAGTGATAGAATTTTGGATGCATAATCTAGGATGGACCGTTTTTTTGAGTTGTGACTCGAAATATCTTGCATCTCCAAATATCATTTTCCAGGATTACCTGTATGTTTGCGGTCTATCTGAAGCAGAAGAGAAATTTGTTGAAGATAAGAATTAACACGTAGATGACACAAATTTACTTCCACAAATTATTACATGACCTGAAAAGCTAATAGAAGATATTTTCTGTTCATGCGATTAGTATTTTAGTTTCTATAATCGTAATAATCGTTAAAATAGTAATGAAAATTAAAGATTTTTAGCGGATTTATATAGCTTTGGTCACATGTCTCCATGTGCCTCTATTCACCAAGCTGTAAAGTTTGGCAGTAAATGTCGAGCAAGTTATGCCGTGAGATCAGAAACGGGCAGAATGACCCGAAATTTACCCCGATGCCGAGCGGTTTGACCTTGAAGTCTTTAAGATAAGGGAGTAAGTACCAGAAATTTTCGTGTTGTACGTCAGATACAGCACGTAGACTTTTGACGATCGTTACATTGCGCCTTTGTTAGATGTTATGCAAATGTAGCCCCACCGTTATACTGCGAACTTATGAGCAGCTTATCAATTGTACTTGTATCCTGCTACTTTCCGATAGGCCCTATTTACCTAAAATTCCGGTGTATTACCTTTTTACTGAAGTGTGACGGAGGGGATTATACTAATAAGAGGATTGTAACAGAAGTATATGGCTCCTGAATATTTCTTAGTTTTCATGAAGGTGCCGGTATTTTAAATGTGACCTATTATTATAGACTATATATAGAAACTAAATTTGCTTTAATAAGTACCGGTATCTGTAACCTGTTGATGTTCGGTTTGCTTTTGAACATAAAAGACGATATTTCCGTAGTATGCAGGGTTTAGGCCTACCCAATATATAATCTTCTATAATCATTAGTTTTTACGGTGTTAGTAATAGACATACGTGATGTAGGCCTATGAGTAGGCCTATACCGGTATATACATACCCTGGTTATGTAGATAGATGTGTTGGTGACTATATTAGGCCAAAGTACGCATCAAACAAAGGAAGGCCCTCTTCGCGTATAATGCAAATGCGTGTGGCCAAAATTGAGATTGTGAAAGTGACCGACTTTTAATGGGGAATTTATTGATGTAGGCATATACCGTACCGTAGGGTAGGTTGGGGTAATTTGGACACAATGATGCGAAAGTTCCAGGCTCACATTTTTAACGCAACCTTAAAACAAATTCCAATTGTAGAATAAATTTGTGCTTATGCGTAGCTTTATTAATCATAGTTGTTATTTAATCTATCACGCAGAGAAACACCAGAAAGAAATATTGAAGTGTTAATTTTCAAAACCCACAAAAATTGAGCTTGCAAAAACTTCTTTCTCATTGTACAAATTTGATATGCAGCCAAGCTAAGTACTACTGTCTCATCGTCAATTGATATAGAGTTCATGAATCCGTATTTCATTATTCATGTATTCGGTTTAGGCTACTTTAAAAATAATGAAGAGTATTCAAAATGGGGTAATTTCGATATACTGAGTTTTGCACCGTGGGGTAATTTGGATAGATTAACATTTTCGACTTAAACAAAGAATCAATCACTGTTCACGGAACATATGCCAAAAGTTACTCGGATTACATGTCACGCGCCCTGGAGTTTATGGAGACAATCCATAAGTTGCAGCGCTTAGTACAGTGTATGGAATCTTTCTAAAGGTGCTCGTCGGACGCGATGAATGAAGAGCACGGAGATTCATTGTACAATCGAGAAAAGATGTCATCCGGTATCACCATTTATGGTATTATGATCAGGGAAAGAAAACAATTATGACCTCTTCAAAACGACAATCAGCAAAATTTTGCGCGGACCTACACAAGAAAAGGAAAATGTCAAAACACATGGAACGAAAGCATGGAGTGCGAAAGTACGTGATCGGGGATTGGGTTTCGATCATGTATGATACACAGTGGTATGCGGGTGAAATTACCAATACACTGGACGAGGAACTTCTGGTGAAATGTTATGGAAGTGATCGGAAATGGTCCGGGTGTCAAGTGGCCGCTGCACGATGATGTCCACTGGCATCCAAAGACGGAATGTTCTTTGCCGGATTCAACCACCAGTGACAGTGTCAAATCGGGGGCTTCGGTTGCTTCAAAGTGACAAGGAATTCATTCTCATGAACCTATCTGAATGGTCCTAACTCTCGACTGTGCCGGCTTCGAATGTCAATTTGCCTACCCTTCATAATTAATCTCATCCCTTACGTCGAGAAAATTCTTCTCTGCTTATTTGCTTCATATTAAGCGCACACAGATTTTTGTGTCTTAGACCAATTATGTTTTTTACATAGGCCTTAGGCTTAGTCTATAAGCCCTCATTCAATTGAACAGTTTTGTAGATTTTTTACACACTTCCGATATCATGGAAGATTTTGAAAGAGTGTGATACTGATACCTATAAGCTTATTTTGACTTGCGATTGCGATGTAATGTCGTATTAAGTAAGACATCATGTACAAGTTGACATGCTAAACCGTCTAACCCAGGTCAAGATCATTTTTGGAACTAATCACAACATGTGGTTTGTTTACCGAGTTTAACCCTTAGCAACAGGGCCGAGGTCGGTCAAAACGGACCGACCTAGCACAACTTATTGCTGTGACGAGTTAATTTTTTTTTTTTTTTTTTTTTTTTTTGAACCATCGCCTGAAATTAACGCCACGTTACTTTTATTCTTTCACTTCGAGCATTGCAGAATATGCTATTGGAACACTGATTGGCCCAATCATCTGGCGCGTATGTGATAACTTGTCTCACACCTGATCAAGACATTGCCTGCTAAATGAATCATTTCGACTGTCATGTCGTCGAGACCTGCACGACGGCGCGCGTAGAAGCTATTGAGCGGATGCAGAATGACAACTGGCAAGCAGAAGATGAAATTGAAGCCGACTTAGATTCAGAAGCAAGCCTGCAGACGATATTGGTGACTATGGAAGGCCAAAGCTTTGGTCAAGGCGAACGCTGTTCCACATGAGAATGTGATCTCAAGCAGTGATGATGACGATCAGTCCATCTCTGACACAGAATCTACGTTGACAAAAATGGCAACCGTTGAATGCTGAGCCTCAAATTATCAGAGGTAGACGTGATGCCGCGAATGTGTTGCGGCAAAGACCGGGACCGACGAGATCTGCTCACAAAGACTCTTTATTTGAGACTTGGTCGCTTTTCTTTCATGAACCCATACTGAGACATGTACTCGAGTGCACTAGATTGAAAATGATGCGCGATGAAGAAGACGCTGACAAGATTACGATGGACGGTCTTCTGGCGTTTTATATCTATCTTTTATTTCCGAGGAGCTAATATGGACAAAAAACTGACAGTTGACGATCTCTGGTCCGAGGATACGGCTGACTTTTACAATGCAGCAATGTCGAGGAATGATTTCAAGAAGTGGCTAAAGTATATACGCTTTGACGACGCCGAAACGCGGGCATCTCGCAGAAGCATCGACTCTTTCGCCGCCTTTCGTTTCGTGTTCGATTCTTGGAATGACAGACTGAACGATTTCTTCACGGCTAGTGACTCTCTAACGATTGATGAACAACTGATTTCTTCTCGAACCAGATCACCTCACAGAATTTATAACCCGAAGAAACCTGGCAAATACGGTGACATGTATCGCTGGATTTATGACTCGAAATTTCGATATGTGTACAAAGGCAACCCTGACGAGACGCCCTATGGATCCATAAAGTGCAGACGCTCACAAGAGTGCAAACAAAGCCAATAGTCTGGTTTTGGATCTCTGTGCTCCTTTCTTCGGGTCAGGTCGAAACGTGACCGGATACCGATTTTTTTTACTGCTGTCGACACCGTCGAGACTCTTCTAGATCATCGATTGACTTTCCTTGGCACTTTGATGGCCAACAAACGGGACATACCTCCAGTTTTGAAAGCCAGCTATGAAGTTGGAGCTACCAAAGCTGTTTGGTGGAAAAGACAATCGTCTTACCATGATATCATATCAGGTGAAGCCCTCAAGAAAGTTGTACATGCTGTCTTCTTCTCATCGTAACATCACCTTCAGCGATGATCAATCGAAACCCAATCTCATTTTGGATTACAACATTTCGAAGAGTGACGTAGATACAAGATGAATATCTTGGGCACATGTGTCTGAAAATTTCAGCTCATACCTGGACAGGAAGGTCGGAGTAAAAATGTTCAGGAGTTATCTTAAACCCACCACCACCTTGAGGGTTAATCTGTGATGCATTTCAGGTAACCAGTCGAAATCGATGAAGTTAATCGTTAAGTCAACTTCTGTTTTTTCGGACTCAACTTATGAATGTTCCGACGCAAATAAAAAGATATAAATGATCTTATTGTTTTACTTCACGCATGTATTGTTGCCTGTATTTTATAAGTTAACCGTAAATATGTTGGCGTTTACAAGTTTTTGGCTATTTTGTACTTTCAGACCAAAGCATCTGTGTAGGACACTTGTCAGTTTTTAGATGTGGTTGCGAGCTCTAAGTCAAGTAACCTGTTGTAAATAATGGCTTTAGAGCAAATCAATATAAAACTGTGATTGAGGAACAATATGTTTTCTCTAACGCACTTTCTATCGAGCTTAATTTTTACGGTGCCCCACATAATTGAAGCTTAATAGAGAACTGTTGCCTCAAAGTTGATGGTGTTGAGAGTCTGCCAAATCTTTATATCAGTTCGGTAAATGTCCGACTTTTATTTCACGGATAATGTCTTCATCTCAATAAATGTTAGTTCGTAGGACATTTTAGTGTTTGTAACATAATTCCTTCTGTCTTAATTGAATTATTTCCCTTGTAGATGAAGTACATATTATTCTTTCATTCTGATGAACAAGTGGCATTAATTGATGAAACGGATGTCAATTTCATGGAGTATTCATATTGTGAAGATGAGTGGAAATGAGAAATAAAGGCATTCTGGTCAAAGCCATATGATGACGCTATATATGAAGCTTCTGTATTGATGGCCGTTGTAGACGACAACGATGACTGTTTTGATCTCTTACGAAGACTACAAAGTATTATAGACAGGAAGAAATTAAAAGGCTGCAAAGCTAATTGAATATCTCGGTACGAGGATTAAATATGGACGATTGAATATTCAACCTCTTGAGGTAAGTGCCATGCTTGAATCAGTTGATCTGACCCATTAGATATGTTGTAGCAGGTAAAGATGAGCGATCCAATCCGAAACTCGACCCGAACCCTAAAGCTCGGTTAAAGTCGGGTCGGATCTGGTCGAATTACGTCTTTTATCATTAATCCCAAAAAACGAAAAACGACCTGGGGTATTTTCGGGTTGTAGCATACAGATTTTGGAAATTTTTCAGAACTTACATATATGTTATATGGTGCTTGTTTACTTGTTTCTGATGTGAATTTGAAACTTACTATCTATTGAGTTGATTGACATGAATCGTTTTTCAAACGGTTGTAATTTTTGAATATTTGTGATAGTCTATCCTTACCAGACAAACGCAAGATACTGTAGTGACAGGAAACGAACACACAATGACAAAAGCAGTGTTGCTCATACAGTCACGCACAACGCATACAATCCAATTATAGCAACTCAATTGAAGCTTTTGCTCGAGGGATGATATGAGGTCAAATGACTTTGGACTGACTCATCTGACTGAATACAATTTAGATGTTCCATAATGAAGTGAGAGAGACCACATGACTGAGGCAAAGGATCAGCATAGATGTGCAAAGAGGGAATGCAGCGGCAATCTTAGGTGCTTCATTTAAACATTTAGATGTTCTGTTGGAAGAACGCTTTGATGTCAAGTGACTCAGCAAATAATAAGTTCTCATGGATATCCGATCAGAAACAATTACAATCTTAAAAAGAAAGTACAACGTGATCTTGTGACAATGAATGCGCGTGTCAGTACTGATTACTCTCAAAGGTCTTAATATGAATTGTACCGTAAATTTCTTATTTCTGAACGAATTTTATTCTTCGCATAAACAAAATAAACACCATTTTCAACCTCTTTGCTGTCCATCTCAGATAAGAATGAGGAATGATGTCCGGTACCTCACTAATAATGAGATTGTAAGTCGTGCATGAGCCAATAGCAGTGGCGGCTCGTGACATTTGGTCCAGGTGGGGCACAAACATGAAATTCTTACATAATCATATGTAACAGTCTAAAAGGATATTATTTTGCAAATATGAAGCATTGAATATGTTGACTGTATGTTATACATGTGTAAGCCTGTTACTGCATTTAGTTTACACGGGTGATCTCGTGTACCGAATCGACGGGTATTGTATGCTCATTCATGGATTGATCGCTGGTGGTGGTGCTAACCTCACATCACCTCTGTCAGGAAATGGGAATCACAAGGCAATGTCTTTGCTCTGACGTTTAGGCCATAGGCCCATAGGCCTATACATCTTGAAGCGTTCTCATAATTCGTTGGATATTGATACTATGTTGTAAGCTAGGTTGCCTAGTTAATTATCATGTTTATAACGACTTTGAATGATAATATACTTTTTTTATAAGTTTTTTTTCAAAATGCGTTACCTAAAATGAGTAACCTAGAAGGGGATAAAGAGTTTATTGAAAGTAGCTACGTGCAATGCATTCACAGTTTAATGTTCGGTTTTATACTTGAATATTGAAACTAGCATACCGTTAACCAAAAAACAGAAGGAAATAGAGCCACCATGCTTCTGGTTGTTACATACGTTAGTTGTTAGTTCATCTTCAGTTCCGGAAAGATTCATTGAAAATCGTAGTGGGGCTGTATATGAAGCTTCAAGATCTCTATTCTAGATATTCGTATAAGTGAAGTGCATCGTATATCATGTGTGTCATACTGTGTAGTTATTGAAATTGATTTTCTAGGATTTTTTTGGCCATTACTTTTGAAAGTGAATTTGGGGACTCACTTGTCCAAGAGCCGCTCGATCAATAGCTAAGCTCAGGTTTTTTAAGGAGTTTTAGGGACCCGAATCGGGTCCCTACAATTGAAAATCGGGTCTCTAGAATCACCTAGCGCTCAACGGACCTCTAATTACAAGAAACGGGTCACTGTACGTCCCTACCGGGTCCCTAGCATTTCCTTAAAAAAAATCCCTGGTTAACCTCAATAATTAATTTCAGTGAACTTTTTTAACATACTGACAACGATTACTTTAGGCCAAGTAATTTCCTGGTAATTCAGCCAATTTATTGAATTAAGAGCAGAACATGAACACCCGACGGCATTCATGAAAGATACGAATGACATTATTTTAGCCTTTATGATGTTTGCGCACTATATGATGGAAAGCAATTTGTAGGATGCACCCTCATCAGTAATTTTATTGTCTTGATTGTGTGCCGCGTGAACTAAATTTAGTGTTTCTGCCACGATGTTAAGCTGTTTGTGCATCAAAAATCTCGTTGATTTATCGCCGTGATGGTATGCTTCGGGTTAATTAAATCATTTTCTCAAGTATAATAGTATACATATTGTCATTTTCAGTAATTTCATACAACATTGTAATGAAGTCAGTGCTGCAAACACCAATACTAATTGTTCTTTATCGATCTATATTATCTTTTTCAGAAGTGGTCTCAGCAAGGAAATATGTCACACTTCATGAAGTGGATCATCGAATCAGACGCTACCTCCAAGACGCAAAGGCTCGAATCAACAGAAAGAGGATAATTGCTGAAGATATCCCTGAAGACATCCATGAAGACCCAAACAGAAGAAAAAGAATGCGTTTGTGTTATGAATCCGAAAGTGATTGACATAATATTTAGAACGGTTGAGAAGATAGAAGAGTCAAATTTCGGTTAACAGCTCGTTAACATCTAAGATTTTTCTATATTGTGCAATATTTCACCCAAGAGATATAGTAGTCAACTGTTGAGGATTTTTTTCTTATTGATTTCCCTTGCTTGATTAGATCCTTTTCCTGTGGTAATGCCATTTTTATATCGAATCTCTAAGTTTTATACGTGATTTCAACTTTATTGCAGAATCGTGATTACAGCCAACTATTATCCACTTTTTAATTCTACACTATTCCTGTAATAGTTCCGTTTTTATACTGAATCTCATAGTTTTATACGTGATTTGACTCGTGATCCAAAGAACCCCTATCTTCGACATTTTTTCTGAATTTGCTCAAGAGCAATTTTTATGAAAAGTGGTCAAAATTATCAAATTTTTCATTATTACGGAAAGTGAATCTATGACGCATTGTTCATCATGTGTCCAAATTTTATACGTATCCGTTTTAGAAATACCAAAATTATGTTTGGAAGTAGTTAATTTTAGTTGAATTAAAAAAGGCTCTCCTGTAAAATATTAGTTTTGATAATTTCGAGAGTACTTCCCTGTTTAAATGGCTTATGACCTTTTTTCTAGGCAAACAATTAAGTCAATTTTTATAAATTATAGATAGAGATCCACTGAAACGAAATTGTGCATAAATCAATTTTGATGAAAAAGTCTAAGATAGGTGTTCTTTGGATCACGTGTCATTTCAACATTATTGCCGAATTGTGATTACAGCCAACTGTTATTTTTTTTCTGGTTTATCATTCAGTTTTCAATTCTCCACTGTTTCTTTAGCAGTTCCGTTTCTATACTGAATCTCATAGTTTTATTGAGTGATTTTTAGACACTATTTTACTTACATTACACATGTTAATACAATAGCTAATCGTTAGGACTCTATTTTACCGATCCCTTCTTAATTCTATCCTGGTAATGCCATTTTTCTACCGAATCTCTGATTTTTTATACCAATCATCACTCGAATTTTTATGCGTAGTCATGACGCCATTTAACTTTAATTGCAGAATTGTGGTTACAGCAATCAACTGTTGATGCTTTTCTAGCTGTTTTTTCAATCCTGTTTCTGTGGTAATGCTTTTTCATACTGAAGCTCTGAGTTTACTAGAGATTTATGTTACCATTAACTTGTATTTGAAGCTTACAATAAAAATTTTTATACCATCTAGTGACTTTCTAACTATTCAAAGGAAATCGCATTTAGATTGACCTCGAATTTAGACAAAAAGTAGAACTAAATCATGATGAAAACGAGCTCGTATTGACGTCGAATTCCCGTCAACCGTTCAGACCTCGAATCTAACTGAATTTTCGAGTTCGATTCGAGCTCGCATTTCCCACTGGGCACTTCATATTATTAGTGGACAATGTATCAAACAATCTAACAGAGAATTCATGATTGATTCGTTCATGATTGTTATTATTTTTCTACTTAAGTATCCCATTTTAGTCGCCCTTCTCCTATCTCTTGTTCAGTTCTGTATGCACATATTCTTGTTATTGTTCTGTATTCTTGGTTTGTTCCCCTATAATCATTTATACACGTGATCGAATCAATTAAATGTAGGCCCTACAGTACTCAATTATAATATAGATGTAAAATGATTAATATTATTTTCCCACTTAAGTATCTCATTTTACGAGATAGTCGCCCTTTACCATCTCGTGTTGACTTTTGTAGGCCTATAAGCTTACACATATCCTTGTTTTGTTTCCTTATAACCAGTCAATCAATGAACGAAATCAAAGTAATTAAATGTTTTGATGAAATCAATTTCTCGTGACTGAAGGTTTACAGCAGCCCATTGTTTCAGTATAATTAAACACTATCAACCGACAATGCACGATGGCCATTCGATTAGTAGGTAAATCATGTTCAAAATAAAAATGTACCTATTTGTGCAACTTGTTACAGCAAAAATGTGATTATCTAGCAATTAGCATAAACATTAATGGGAATATATTATTTAACTAAAGAAACATTTTCATACTACCAGGTCCAAGTAGCGCCACAAATACATGTATTTTATCAAAAGCTGAAATCGATTTCAAATACATTCATTGATCTAAAAATATGAGGGGTCCGGCCATTAAATGAGCCGCTGACCCGCTGAGCCGTTACGCCACTGATTGTTGAATCCATATTTGGAATAGAGAGTAGCTTTATTGAAAATACTTTGTCTTGAGTTTGATTCTTGGAAGATTAGGGGTGACTGCTGATTCCATTGATTTGACGGAAATCAACTGCAGTTGAGTCAAATCGAAGATGCAATTGATAAAAAACGAAACGACACCATCATTCAGTTGCGAAGGTGAAGAATGAAATTAAATATACTGATTGAGTTTTGCAATTAAAGATGACTCTGCTGAATATCTACATACATCAGGATATTATTTAATGTCAAAAGCGTTTCTAAATTTCTCGTTAAAGCATAATGTCTTGAACGGAAATTATGAAACAATACATAACGATTATTGTTCTGTTAATGCTAAATAGTTGTACTATTGATTATTATTATGTTTCACTTATTCTTTGACTCACTGCGTCCATTTCACTATGATTGCAGTAGTTTTTCGTTAACATCCTGAGGAAAGCCAATTAGTAAACCATTTGTTAACACTTCAGTCGTTAATTGTCCGTTTTTATAAATTATTGTACACAATTCGCCACGATATAATTTCTTTAAAATATCAGTCAAGGATGAAAAGCATTACATCTGTAATCGGGTTTTGATTGTGATATGAAATGAAAAATTGGGCATAGGTTTGGGGCGCCCGTCAGGGAGGCCATTTCCCTGGGATTCACCTACAACATGAGGTAGGCCAATTCAGTTAGGCTGAAATGTTCAAATAAATGAAATTCATAGTCTTATGAATTATTGAGACTTATATGCATAAAAGATTGCAGTATACAATAGTGTAATAGGTAGTTAGACACTCGCAACTGTGTATATTGTAGAACTAATTCAATAAGAAAGATAAATTTAAGGAAAAGAGGACATCAGAAGTAGTAATAAGGCCTATGACAGTCATATAAAATTCTTGTAATTTTTAAAGAAGACATATCAATGTATAGTTCATTGTGCAATGAGTCCTCAATCGACTAAAACATGGCACTTAAAAAGAAGAAATATAAGACAATGAGAAAAATAAAATAATTCGAAAATTCTTACATTCAATAACATACATGTATACACCGATTACTATATGAATTTGTTCATGCAATGAATTATACGATGTCGTCCTGCGATACGTCCGTTATGAGAGGTAAAACATCATTATCAAGTCCGTGGTCATAACGTACAATTATCGGCCGCTATGAAGATACATAATGTAGGTTGAGAGTATGAGTAGGCCCATACATGTAGTAGTTAACTGATCCTACCTATGATTTACATGAAAAAGCTCGTAGCCTTTTAGTAATGTAAGCTAATTCAGCTGTAAATGAGGTTATCTTAACCCGTTAATGGCGATTGGCAACAATTGTTGCCACTCCCATCTTTTGTGATTTGTCCTAAAAAAATATCATGATAAGGCTTCACTACTGACATAGCATTCTTCCGTGTATGATTGATACTTTTGTAATGTATACTGTAATCATTGGATATTTTTCTTACGATTATATAGGCCTAAAATCATGTACCGTGGTAGTCACGAAAGTACATCTGTAATCCTTTGTTGCATCAAGTCAAAATATTTTCATTTTGCTTTGAAAGCTTATCTATAAATTCTTTCATGAGCTGTAGATGTCGTAGGACGAACGTGAAGGCTATTGGACAGAATCATGTTCTACCAGAAGCAGTTTATCTCCGGTGGCAACAAATGTTGCCATTCGCCGGTAACACTTACAATAAATTATAGGCTACCCTGGATGACTAACTGTGATCTACAAGTCACCCTACCGTATTTTGTGCGCAAAATAATTTGCTTTCACTTCCGAACGCTATAGTATGCACCTGAGAGATGACGCTGCTTTGATGGGGGAGAGAATCGACCAATCATATCATAGAACCACTCTCATCGGCTGATATTGCAAATCTGCTTCAGTTGTGCAGTGTAAACTTTCACTTCGTCATTCTACTGTGTGATCGTTCATCTGTTTAGTGAATGTGCCTCCTGCAGCATGAGTAGAAAAAAGTTGACACTGAATGACGTTATAGACATGGTCTGTTGGGACGATTCAGAATCTGACCACGACGAGGAAGATGCCATCATAGCAGTACAGCCACCATGCAGAGCGTCCGGAAGCTGAGACGGATTGTGACTCAGACTTATCAGATGACGAGAACTTGGGGGACGTTTCTCATTTACCTAGACGATTATTAAATGCCGATATGCCAGAATTAGAGGAAGTAGAAAGCACTGGAGATCATCAGGCACAAGAGAAGCAAGCAAAGAAACGACATTGGAGGAAAACAGGCTTCAGGTACCTAAATATGAAGTATTTCATTGTTATGTTATAAAAATGCGGTTATTTATGTTGGACAATTTCATTTCAGGCCAACTTTCGAAGTAATTGGTGAACGAGAGTTGGATTCGGAAATTACCGCCGCGATTGATTCCGAGATGGCGGCCTTTGTGAGGATGTTTCCGCAAGTCTTTGTCGATCATTTGGCGGAACAAACTAATCTTTATGCTTCTTTATCCAACGAAAACTTCAATCCTGTAACGACCAGTGAAATGCTTACCTTCGTTGGCATCTTGTATCTCATAGGTTATGTGAGACTACCGGCACGAGATATGTACTGGGAAAGATCGGCAGATACACTTCAAAGCTTTGTTTCTGACGCAATGCGACGTGACAGATTCAGAGAAATCTTCCGTTACATCCACTTGGCCGATAACATGAGAATGGACAATGACAAGTACTACAAAGTGAGGCCAATCTTTCGTGTTCTGAACGAAGCTTTCAAGTCATGTGCAGCTTACGCGGATTTCAGTGTCGACGAAAGTATCATTCCATATTTTGGTAAGCATGGAACGAAGCAGTTTATCCGAGGTAAGCCTATACGTTTTGGTTTCAAATTGTGGTGTCTCACTTCAAAAGATGGCTATCTCGTTCATGCAGAGCCGTACTGTGGTAGCCATACAGATCTGTCAGCCACAGACATGGGACAGGGATCTGATGTCGTCCTTGGTTTGATTGAGAAATCCCAGGTTGTCAATCAAGGTTGTACTGTAACCTTTGACAATCTATTCACCTCCCTGCCATTACTAGAAAAGTTGACAGAAATGGGCATAGGTGGAACCGGAACAGTTAGAGACAACCGGTTACAGAAGGCTCCTGTTTCTTCTAAGAAGGAAGCTGAAAGAAAATGTAGAGGAGCTTTTGAAAGTGTCAATGATGGATCTAATCTTTTGGTTCGTTGGAATGACAATAAAGCAGTGACAGCTGCTACTAATTATTTACCATGTGCTCCGACGAAACTTGTACGCCGTTTCTCAAAGAAGGAACGGAAAACAATAGAGGTTCCGATGCCACTTCCTCTGCAGGTTTACAACGAAAAGATGGGTGGTGTAGATATCTTTGATCAGTTTGTTGCAACATACCGTATTCGAATGCGATCGAAGAAATGGTGGTGTCCCTTCCTTAGTTGGGGATTGACTGCTGCCATGGTGAATGCATGGCTGTTGTATCGACGTGTGCGAGATAGAAAGCTATCACCTCTTACTTTCCATCGCCAAACTGTCCAACACCTTGTGTCAACGAATGGCAATCTGCCAAAGGTCCTAGGTAGGCCTTCGACAATGCAAGGCTCTGCAGCAACAGCACTGCGAGTCTCACGATTTGGAAATCACGATCCGATTCGTGGTTCGTCAAGATATTGCCGCTGCAAGCAATGCAGTCGTCGAACGACTTTCAAGTGCTCTCTCTGTAAAGTACCTTTGCATGTTGAGTGCCAAACCCTGTATCATTCACAACGTTGATGTTGCATGTGTAAATAGGCTATTCACCTTTGTATTCAAGTGCATTTCTAGATATTATAGCGATGTGTCTGACTCCATACATTACAGTAGTTTTATGAACTATTTTTGAAGTTTGTTCACTCTACCGGCGTGCCAACAAAATAAAGTCTCTTATTCCTACAAAAATGATTATTTTTGCTAAATATCACTTTGACTCTTCTAGTTATCACTATTTTTATATAATAAAACAAATAAATTCATAGAAAAAAATTTCGCGTTTAATGCGTTAATATGGCGTAATTCGAACTTCAAACAAATCGTATAATGATGAATCGATTAGCCTGAGACAGAAGTAAGCAAAAATGGCAAGAATCTACGAAGCGACGTAGAGCAAGGTCACGAAATCACAAATGATTCACTGAAGTGGACGCTAACACTTATGAGAGGCTAATGTGAGTACTTTATCGGTTAAGGACGCAACACACGGTGAAACATTCATTCGCCTCTCCTCTGTATCATGATTCGACGATTTAGTTCAAGCTCATGACAAGATGAAGTGGGTCACGATGAAGAGAACAATAAGAAAGAAAATAAACGGGATGGCCGAACTCATAGACTGTGGGTCGTAGGTGTGACGTCAGTAGCAGTTGTCGAGTAGACAATCAGTATCCAATTGACAAGCAGTTCGTAGGCTGAAGGGCTGAAGAGTGAGATTGAATTTCCAATGGTTAAGGTTAACGTCATTAAATTTGTGGTTAAGTCTACAATGAAATATTTCTTAGTTTTATTGCTAGGACCATAGAAAGGTGGCGAGGAGTAGTAACCCCATGGCAGGTGCCAGTCCAAAATGCGAAATGCTGACTCATCCCCCCTCTTGAAGGAAGTCGCCAAGGATGTGATGGGAGGAATGGGTCCGAGAGGAGGAAACAGGTCCCTACCTCCCCCTCCCCCTCCCCCCCTCTGGAAGGAAGGAAGGAGTTTTCGGGTAAGGGATGGGAAGGAAGGTGATGTGTGAGGGATAGAGTGAGGAAAGGGTAGGTGTTGGTGGTGTTTGGGATGAGAAAAGTTGGAAATCGGCATGAAGGAGGGTTTGGATGGGAAAGTGGAGTTTAGATTTGGAATCTGTGTGAAATGTTGGGTGGGGAAGGAAGGCGGGAGGAGCAGCAAGGGGTAGAATCTCTGAAAACGGCAGAGTTGGAAAAAGGCGGGGTTTGGTTTTGGGATGAGAAAGTCCATTTTTCGGGCAGAAGGAGTGCTTGGGTGGGAAAACGGAGGCCAGATTCGGAATCTACGTGAAATGTTGGGTTAGGAAGGATGTTTCCAGCGACATCGGAGAGAAAAAGTTTTGAGGACGTCGCCCCCCCCCCTCCTGCCAAACTTCCAACTTTGGTGTGAGAGATGGTAGAAAGTCGTGCAATAGCTCATTTGAAAGCTAAGAATGAGAAAAATGCAGTGGAAAGGTCAGTTTGGACTAATTTTCTTGGGTTGAGGGAGGAAAATGGCAGGAAAATGTCAGAGTTGGAAAAAGCGGATGTTGGATGTTTTGGGATGAGAAAGTCCATTTTTCGGGCAGAAGGAGTGCTCGGATGTGAAAATGGAGTGCAAATTCGGACGTTTTGGACAATTTTGGGTCCAGGAACTTCTTCCCAACTCAATCGGAGAGAAAAAGTTCTGACCTCCCCCCCCCCCCCCGGCAGCGATCTTCCAACTTTGGTGTGAGAGATGGTAGAAAGTCGTGCAATAGCTCATTTGAAAGCTGAGAGTGAGACAAATTCAGTGGAAATCATGGCTTGTTCCTATCTGCCTTTGTTTAGAGGTGAGACGTTATTGAAAATTTTGGACATTGGCGAAAAACGATAGTTAGAATTTTTACGAAAATCGCTATAGCGGGTGAAGCAAGCCTCGGACGGGAAAACAGAGACCAGATTTGGAATCAGCGTCAAATTCTGCATCGGCATGGTAAATTTGAAAGCCATCGGAGAGAAAAGATTTTTCATCATTTTTCCGAAAAACGAGTTAGAATTTTTGCGATGGCTGCGGGCTGTAGAGCCAAAACGAAGCATCGGATGGGAAAAGGGAGGGCAGATTCGGATTCAGCGTCAAATTCTACAATGAAATGGGAAATTTCCAGCTCAATCGGAGCACTAGAACCGGAGTTAGACGGGTTTAAAGTTTTTTGATGATGGGTATTACGTTATCAGCTGATCGCCACAAACTATATAAGCTGGGAACTGACAGAGACTTGTCATTAAGACGAGAGATTCGTCAGACTTAGAGGTTCGCTAGGAGATGGCCTTCGTCTCCAGACCATAAGAGACTCCAAAACTTTAAGGGCTTGTAACTTTGCTTCTACAAGTCCGTTTGACTTGATTCAAAAAAGGTTCGACAGCTCTTGCTGTGCTGTAGGTGACAGACGACTTATAAAATTTCATAAGTAGTGCTAAAAAGTTGAAAAATTTAAATTCACTAGTTTTGGAGGTTTTCTGGGGTTTTCGACCCTGCTGAAGTCAATGAAAGGATTTTTAGTGATGTCTGAGCCAGTCTTCTCATGTTACAAGCAGCTTTTCACTGAAAGCGAGCAAGACACGGAGAGTTTTGCTGTAATATTCCACTGACAGGGTGTTCCTTCGGGACGGCGGACGATGCCGTAGTGATAAGTGTGGCAAGGGAGTGTGTCATATTTTAGACCGAAACCGCTGGGGCAACTCATGTCTCATGTTGGGCATTTGACACAGTTCTCAACGTAGCACTTTGAACGCCAATCGGTTTAGTCTTAGCTATCTTGTCATGGGTGGCCTCTAAACATCTCCATTGCAAAACGCTGGTGAAGTTGTTATCCCTCTCTACGGCTTGCTATCAAGCTGATCAAAGCAACGACTTGGGATGTTTCCTCTTGTAAATAACTCCACCGATTTTTATGTCAAAATCGGGGCCCGGATACCAACACAGTGACATGACGCACGCTCTGTCCGCCCGAGGTTGGATTTGTGGGTCGAGGCCTTGGAGCTGGGATAAGATCCCCTCTGAGTATTGCCTGCAACGGATTCAAGAGCTTAACACCCAAACGGTTGCTGGCTTGCTATCAGGCCTTCTTCGTCTAGCCTCAGTAACTCAGGGTTGGCAACGTCTATCGTTTGTCAATGTAACTTGGTAAAAATGAGATGGTTACTGCAGGCATTGACGTCAATCCTTTTCGCGTCATAGGGGAATCCGTCTTTGTGTTGGGAGTTGGTAACGGAAAGCACGGTGACTGCCGATGCCCATACATGGTAAAAGCGTCGTTGTCAAGTCAAAAGCATGGCCAAATAAGAAAAGTCTGAATCATGGCTTTGTGCTCGCTGGGTATATAAACCGCCGACTCTCATTTAATTTCATTTCAATCATGCAGACGCCGAACACTCTGGTCAGCTCTCATGACAAGCCTCGGTTGAAGCCGAGAAATCTATTTCAAGAGTTTCAGCGGGCTGAAGAGCGAGAAAGGATTTTTAACAATCTTACTCGCATAGGCACATCTGATTACGGCGATGATGATGATAGGACTCAGTGGGGCTATATACCGCCCCCAAGTAGTCAGTTAGTAGCAGTAGAAGTTGATGCTGCTACCATAGAGAGAGTTAAAGACTCTCTCAGCAGAATCGGTCTAAAGTAAGGTGGCTGATTACGATCCCGAGAACGTCCCATGAGCCCTCTTCAGGGCTACTTTCTAATGCAGCTAAAGCGGTCCCAATCCCGCCACATACCTTCGGATATGGAATGCAGAGGGGAAGAATAAATGATGAATGGAATGAAGGGAGGCCACCCTTGCACCACATGCAATACATCACAGACTTCTCTCTTCGCTAGTGAACAAGCTCTTGCGAGTGTCATCAGAAAGTGTATCAAGTTGTACAAAAGTTTTTTTCTGCCACACAGGTTGATGTATAGTTAGAAAGTTTGATCATCGAAGGTTTATTCGCAAGTCTATACCATTTCCAATCCAATTTCACATCAGTGAAATTCAATTTCTCATTCGTGAAACTCTATTTCTCATTCGTGAAATTCAAATTCTCATTCGTGAAACTCAATTTCTCATTCGTGAAATCCTATTTCTCATTCGTGAAATCCTATTTCTCATTCGCGAAATTCAATTTCTCATTCGTGAAACTCTATTTCACACTTTATTTTATAGATAATGTTTTCTCTATTGTAATGCATCTGAATCCTTTCCTAGTCACCAAAGTTAGCACTGCCTGCTTCAAATAGACTTCAGCGCACTTTTGTCATTACTTTAAAGATGTCATTGCGGCTTGTTGTGGCGCTAACTTCTAAAAATATACTTAGAAAAGAGCACCAATAATCAATTAAGTACAATTCATGGACTATAAATTATTTGATTACTTATTCATCTTATTTAGTTAACACATTGAAATACAAGCGCTGGATATTAACAAATATATATAATAAGTTACATATGTCATAGATACAAGATGTTAAGGCCACTTTTTTGTATAAATTACTAATATAGTAGTGTTCGTTCTTATCTATTAGTGTCTATTAGTTGACGCAATATTCATAACAATTAATGACAAATAAATTATCATTATTATTATTATTATAACAATTTTTACAGAATAATCGTGTCATTATCAGAAGATTCACAAGTCAGATAAACTATCAATCCGAATGACACGTGGATAATATTTCTCGACTTGATTGGAAAACCCCAGTAGTTTATTACCTGTCAATGTATCCTTTGCTTCCATGGCGATGCCCTCCATAGTTTGTATCCGGAATTCAGCGATCGTTGGACCATTTGTTTGTCGTATACAGTTCAAAATTTCGGGCATTGCTTCTCGTAATTTTCTCTTCACTGCCGATTTAAATACAATCATGCCAGCTTGACGGGATTTAAGAGATACGAGTATGGAGCCAACCGAAGAACTTGAACATTTTCATCCACGCACACCACATTCTCCGCTCGAGCAAGGGCGCTGTCGATCACGAATGTAAGGTTTTCAATGCCTTGAACGTTGCATAAGTCGATCAGTCCACGAAACCATTCATTGAAATTTCCAACTTGAATGAACCACGCCTAATAGTAAAATTGAGCAACTGGGAACTCGACATAGCTGCAATACAGTGCAAGTTACTTCCTTTCAAGTAGGATGTAACTACACAAGAGCCGATCCGATCTTCGAACGGCCCTCGGTACGACCACAAAATAAATTTAAATTTGCTTCATCCAACCAAATAATTGTTCGACAACTCGATCTTGCTTCAATGAGGCGTTCAGTATAAACCATGCGACGAGCTTTGTTTTCTTCGCTGTTGACATTGTGAACAAGAGGTCTCAATTTCTCGAGGGAAATGAGTTTACAATCCAACCAATTTTTGATGGTGTTCTTACCTACGATGACGTGAAATTGTTGCTGAATACGGTACGGTCAACACACATCGTTGGTTCGTCTTCAATCCATGTCATCAAATTTTCCATAATCTCAGGTATCTTCTTTGTTGCATTTGATCCAGCTTTCGGCTTTGGCTTATCTTGTTGATTCTTAATCCATTCGTATGCGGTTCTGGTGTTAACATCCAATACACGGTACATCAACTTCCAGTCTCCTTCATTTCATAACATTTCATGACCTTTTCTCTAACTGTTTGACTGATACGGTTGTACCGTCGTTGTCGAGGCATCTTCAGAATAGATGCGAGTGGAATCATGAGTACGAAGAATGAACGGCCATAGTTATATTCTACAGCCAATCCATTCGTAACCAGGCGGAAGAGACATTATTTCATCAGCAGAAATATTGAAATCTGATTTTAAGTTCAGGCGTATATTGTTGCACATCAGTACGTCACAGTGATGCGACTGGGCGGATACCGTCACTCGTGTGATTTTGATGGTCTTCCCGAAGATTTTTACAAGTTAACGTCACAACATGCCGCAATGTCATCTTTAAAGTAATGACAAAAGTGCGCTGAAGTCTATTTGAAGCAGTCAACGCTAACTTTGGTGACTAGGAAAGGATTCAGATGCATTAAAATGGAGAAAACATTATCTAAAAAATAAAGTGTGAAATAGAGTTTCACGAATGAGAAATTGAATTTCGCGAATGAGAAATAGGATTTCACGAATGAGAAATTGAGTTTCACGAATGAGAATTCGAATTTCGCGAATGAGAAATAGGATTTCGCGAATGAGAATTTGAATTTCACTAATGAGAAATTGAATTTCACTTATGTGAAATTGGATTGGAAATGGTATAGTCAGAAAGTGTATCATGTTGTACAAAGTTTTTACTGCCACACAGGTTGATAAAGTGAAAAAAGGAATCTTCATCTGAATTAGAATCATTCTGATTGGTTTTTGAGGAATTCATTGTTAAATAACTATATAAGTGAAACGATTGCAACACTTCTCATTCACGCTATACGATCGAACAGTCTAGTAAGACAAATTCTTCTGAAGCCTTGAATATTTTCTACAAAATTTTCGAAGTTGTTGACGAGTGGGATGAAGACCAGTGTGAACAAGAGGAGGAGTCCCGCAAGAAAGTCGTCATTGAAAAAGTTGTGTGGACTGATGGTGAATTCACACCAAAAGCGACGGGTGTTAGAAAAGTGCCCGACGCACCAAAACGGCCATGGTATTATAAAGTGTACAGTGACCTAGAGGTTATTCCGCTTGACTTTTCCTCTCTGTAAAGTATATGTGATTCAATTATAAATAAACCTACATAATACATGTCTTTGTTTTGCAATGTATTTATCTTGAAATGGAAATAAATGGAGGAATTTAGATATGGGGTTAGTTAACGCATTTATTATCGGTCTACTTTTCTATCAAAAGGGATCATGCCATTAGAGAAGATAGAAAATGATTTTGTATACGTGTGGTATAAGAGTGACAAGCAGAACTCATGGCTCATTCTCAGATAACGTTGCTTCATCTAAATCATGCCCCATATGATGAACGATTTCTAGTAACTGTGTTAAGTGTCTAGATGATGGAATATCTTATTCTAACAATAGCTCCCAATCGACACGATGCTTACTCGATGATCCTTTCGAAGCCATGCAGTTTATATGAAGGAAAAACAACACTGTCATGATACACATTTATTGAAAAGAAATAAAAGCAATACGTTTTGTAATAAGACGGTACATGACGTCTACTAAGTCAAACTCTTCTTGATTGCGCGGCTGACTAGAAGGAGAGAAGAGGTCTAGCCAGCTCCGGAGAGTCTCAATACACCGCTCCATCATGATGTCCTTTGGAGACGCACTCAGGAAGGCAGCCCTGATTGTATCACTACTGTCCTCTTCATCGTCGGAAATGATGATGACTTCCTCATCCAACTGCAGCGGCTCGACCTCACCATCGTAAATGGTTTTTCACTTCCCTCTTGCGTGGGGCATTGGGCATGAGTAAGGCATAGGCGTTCGGTGGTGTATCCATTTTAATGATATTATGAGGAAATGGTCATTGCACCGCACTTATATAGATTCTCTCTCCCTGCTTCGCGCTCTCTCATTGGACGACAGCCATTTATCAATCACACTGCATCATTCTCATATATAAAGAAGAGTGTCTTGCATTTTACTATCATAGTCATGTCTGACACAGAGGAAACATTTTCACCTCTTGCTACCTCAACTCCTACGAAGAAGGAAGTTGAGAGAAAGTTTCAACAAAAAGAGGAAGAGGAAGAGAGGCAAATGATTGAAGGCTGCAAGCAGCTCACTCTACAAACGGTTGAGAGTGAGCCTTTCATAAACGAGGCTGACTTTCAGGAGTGAAAAGCCCTTTGATGAGACCAGAGAATGCCCCAAACGGTCTTTATGAGACCACGGCCTTAGCAGCCACCTAATCAAGAAAGAAAAGACATTGACTGCGCCACACGCAACATTAGTGATTTGGTGTTATCTGACGAAAATGAAGTGTTAAGACAGTACGACCGCCAATGAATTGAATGGGATTACCACTATCATCATAGATACCAAATTTGCAATGGGATAATCGTGATACATTGATTGGAATGTATACCTTGTTCAGGAACTCCCTGTGCATGGTCACGTCAAAGTCGCCACTGTCAATAGGAATATATGTTAAAAGGGGAACCATTTCACCACCAACTTGTGTTGAATGGATAAAGTTAGTGTAAATATAAAAGTGATTGATATTCATATCGAGCAAGGATGTTGAGCCACAGTACTTCTCGTCGTAGAATATGTCACGTTTGAATCCTAAAATCTTTGTCAACTCTTTTGAAATGTGAATGACCGTTTTACCATGTACACTGATACAGAATGTATTTTCTTTAGGATCATAGTCAAAATGATATGAGTGTAGATTTGATACACCCTTGTTCAAGTATGTACAAACATCATAGCCATTGCTATAATGCTTTGGAGGTATTGGCAACTTTTCATTTGGCTTCCATGTAAGACTGGGACGCAAAACAGGGTCTGTACGCTTGAAATAACGGACCATTCGACAGTCGGATTGCTGTTCAGATGTTATTTTCACATTCCCCCATTCATGGTATGACCATAAGACGTCTGTTTTTAAAGAGAGCAAATCGCGAAATTTAGAATTGATGTGAACAAATCCAATATGTGAACGCTCATAATCATTTCGGAAATCAATCCTTGCTTTATTGTGTACTCGAGTGATGGACATAGATAATCCATTTATTTCATTTACCTGTTTGATCAAGTCATCAACAGTACCAGATTTAAAAAGCACAAAGCGCTCATGCATGCGATCAAGGGGAAGAAGGGTAATATTAAATTTTTTCCTGTGCCAATTTGGATATTTCTTAATCTGCCTTGATACTTTCATGGACACCTGAGCTCTCAAAGGGAAGGCACCGCCTCCTTTTACGTCTGCAAATTTTGTGATAGGTAGAAAGAAGCGTGATTTAAGATTCAATATCTTTTGCAGAGGTCCACTCACAAAAAATCCATGGGAAATAGTAGTCGGTCTAATGTAGAGGGTAACTTTATGTAGATTTGGATCCATCTGCCAGAACCATAGATCCTTTGCCAAATCATTCATAACATTCAATAGGCGCTGAATTTTCATATAATAGTATGATTGCTCTAAACGATGACGGAATGATGGATTTGTAGGTTGTCTCCATTTCAGGGGTGAAGCATTTTTAGCAATGGGTATGTCTGTATCTGCAGTGATAATTAAAGTAGGTCCATTTACAATCTCATCAACAGCTCGCTTTCCCCGACGGGTGTTTACTGTAGGAATAGAATCCCACTCTGCTGCATGTTCATTCAAGTTGTAGGTATGTACTTTATCATTTCGCTCTCGTTTTGGAAAGTACAAGTCTTGATTCGTTGCAGTGCCTAATGTAATCTCTTCATTTGCAATGGTTCTTATATTATTCACATAGCTCAAATCTTGCAGGGCCACTTCCCAATTACCATTTAAGTCAATCGGCTGTGTTAAATCAGTCTCAAACTCGGCAGCTGCATTTTCATATCGCTCAGGTTGAGCATTACTGGGAAACACTGCTGTAAACTCCATGTTAAAGTATCAACATAAAGCGTCGTTTGCTTAGGCGTTATGTCGCATGACATAACGAACTGCTGCTTTCAATCTGTTCACAGTAGGCACTTTCTGTCGTCCTAGGAATTTGGTTAAGAGTGATTGCCCTTTCACATAATGCACTCCCCTAAGTATGGTTATACCGCCTTCTTTCATATTGCGATAGTTGATACAACCAAATATGACTTGATATCTTGGTCTTCTACGTTTAAAATCTGCAAGGGTATGAAATATTTCACGTTTTATTGATGAGCTCACACGGCAGCTATTTTTTAATTCCATTGCAATGCGACGTACAGGATTGATCAAATCGATGCCACCTACAGGTGATCGCTTAAAGCCATAATCTGTTAACACCATTTCCCACGCATGACCCATTCGCTGACGTAAAAGCTGTAGTTTGTAAGCATGATTTTGCCAAGGATCGGCAATGCCGGAAAGAATTACATCTTGAATAGGTCTTGTTGCATGAATAGGTGATTTGATGAGACGAACTGCATCATCTAATCCTCGTCCCGCTAATGTCACTATTGCAAATGAGAATAGGATGATCAATCTTAACATGACTTCGTCCATTTCTTATGAATGTTTTGCTTAAACGAGAAGACTAAGCAAACGTTTTTGATGTGTCTAAAACTAATCATGATTGCCAAGCTCTCTTCTCAGTGTCACGTTACATGGAAGGCTCGTCGCATTACCTTTTACGATACTCATCAACACGTTAAAATAAGTTTATCCCTTTTTCAAATGGATAACCTTCACGATGCTTTACATATCATGCATCATCCAATGTACTATATCCCTCTAGGTGGACGTCTATTCATTATTCGACGAGATTTCATTGCTCTTCATCATCAATATGGTGTTACACATTTTAGATCCTCAAGTTGGAGCAAGTATAGAGAACGTATACATCCTCGCATCATGACTTACCTTCATTAAACCAACACTCGTAAGCATGAGTGTGGCAAGTGAACAATGTCTTCTTATCTCTACCTATTCATGTTTGATAACTAAATACAACCTATTCCATCACATCATCTACTTTTCCATTGAAGTATAATAAAGAAAACAAATTTTAATCTTACATATTTATTGAAGGCTTTTATAAAAGTTACGAATGCGCTTTTCATTGACAAGGGTATCATGTGAAAATGTTTACAAATGTCATGTAAGGAGTCATAATGTAGTCGTTGCATTACAAAGTAGAGGGCATAGGCTCCACATGTTGAAGACAAGGGATGTTGATGGGCCAAAGCATTGCGAATCCATTTTCGTGAATGTCGGTTCATGAAACGTGTGACATAATCACAGTTTGGTAAGGCCAATGAATCAAAGATTTCACCGCAATAGTTTTTATCAACAAACAAAACTTTCCAGTGTTTGCCGGGTAAGTGTGCTGTATCAGTATTCATGATAATGAATGAGGGTGGTTTTAATAAAACTGTGGGCATATTGTTAATGGAAAACACACCTCGAAATGCTGCAACAGTGCGTTCGTCACCATGTTCTTGAACGACTCTCTCTAGCTCTGCATCAGATAACCAACTCATTAACTTGTATAAGAAGCGAAAACGTCACGTAGTCTGTTAACTCGAATGGTGGAATCGAACACAGCATAGATGATTACATTGACTGTTTTCGTCAAATCTTTTTCAAAGAAGAATTCTAGTTTAAGACCCTTCGTGGCAGTGACCGGACGATAAGAAGCACCGGCTTCATTGTTTGCTGTCAAATCAAATGCATAAAGTGTATAACCTTTAGCAAATTCATCATAGGTCAAACCATTGGTGACGTCAGTATTCCAGTACTTAAAGGTCTCCATAGTATTTTGATATGAGCGAGAATAATGTCCATTAGCAAAGTCTGGGCAAAAAGGAGTACCAGGAATGCAATCAGTATCGCGATACAATCCGATTTGATTTAAACCAAAGTGTTCAAAGTTGAGGGGATTCTTCGATATATTGCCATTATATGCATCATTTGCAATCAATCCCACAATGATCATTTTTGGTGATTGTATAGGAAACAAACTATCTTTAACAAAGCTCTTTTGTGCACGAGGAATGGTGAAACTATGGATCTCAGTATGATTTACATCATAAAGAGCATCATACTTTTTCAAACCCATCTCGTGACTATTAATCACCGAAGGATTCACTGTCATTCGTCGCACATAAAGTCTAACACTTTCAAACACAATCTTAAACTCAGTCCTTGCTCCATAAGAATTCAATACAAATTTAGGATCGTTCGGCAAGAGATGAACTCGCATGTCTACTTTTGACATTAAGAAACGTGATTGACGGAAAAAGTCCAAGTATAAGGGACCATATAATTCACACGCCCTACTTTCTGCAGTCCACTTTTCACGAGTGACAAATCCCTTGTTTTTGTCACTATCAAAATTACCAGCTTCATCTTTACACCAACCCATAACAGCCATGTGACTCTTTTGTGCTTGTGGCTGAAACTGCATGACTGTTGAAAAAATAACCGAGATAGGGATAACTGTGTTGACCATCTTCAACCCGAGTTTCACCAATGGTCAATGATACATCCTTGAAGAGCGTTGCTATTGCCAAGTTATTCACGGCTACTTTGTCCTTATCATCAAGGTTGGTGCCGTCCTTATTTACTATCTTAAACTTAACATGTAGATTGATGTCATTTACATTGATGTACTCAGCATCATTTCTTGGTATTAAAAACTCAATGACACTTCCAGAATCGATGCTTGTCTGTGGATAACGAATGGATACATAATTTCTAATGATATCCGTCTGTATAGGTGTTCTATCAAATAAGCAAATAGATGAGGTTTTACATTCCATAATTAAAACAGTCCACGTCGTCTGCGTTTGCTAGGAGGTATACGAGATGCTCTTCGCTTACGTTTGCCTGAAGTAGAGAGTGGATTGATATGACTGATGACAGACCTGATACCAGCCTTACCGACATTCTTCAAACGCTGTATTCCATGACGCTTTAACGATTCACGAATCGGCAATCTTCCTGAAAGCGCATCACTTGCTACATCTGCTGCTAATCCTACAGCTTCCTTTAAAGCTGATTTTCCCACACTTGTGATAGTATGGAACATCATACCTTTGACAGCACCCAATATACTACCCCTTTTTGACGTCTCGATCCGGCATAAACGGTAAAGCCAGCTCCATGACTAGCATAGGAGGGGGCAGAATAAAACGTAGCAGTTTGATCCATAGGTATTTATTTATTTATATTTACACAATTCATTACTTTGCTTAGGAACGTTGACTAACACGATAAAGGTCAGAATGACGAATCCGACTGTTCATTGAATTTGGATATCCAGCCCATTTCACCAGGCTCCACTTTTCCCCTTGTCGCATTTGGTGACGAAGTATCTTTTCAAACATGTAGTCATCTTCTTCTTTGGTGATGGGCGTTATCTCATGACGATAAAAACTCCCTTCAATCTCTTCACCATGATAATCGTGAAGCTTGTAGGTAGTGGGCTTGAATTTCTTGTTTACCTCAGAGACAGTAAATATTTTTTCCGTCCAATTGGGAAGATATCCTTTCGCAAACACGCTTTTCACCTTGGAAATACGAACTTTGTCACCAACCTGAATGTCACGTTTACCTTGTGATGGTTGCTTGCGTTTAGCATTGATTTCACGGATTGTATCCACCATGTCTGGAGTTATGTCAGCAGGTTTGCGACCAATCATACGATGAACAGAATGATTGTAAGCGTGTACAGTATCTTGTAATACATCTGTCCACTTTTGTGTTACTTTTGCAGTGAAAGCGCCATAGGCGAGTTTTCAGTGTACGGTTAAAGCGCTCGACCACTGCAGCCTTGTATGCACTTTTCACACTAAACAGCTCAATGTTGTGTTCGCGAAATAAAGCACGCACATGTCTGTTTTCAAACTCTTTCCCTTGATCAGTCTGAATACGTGTGGGAATGCGTCCTTCACTGAAAATATTTTGGAAAGCCTCGGCCACTTCTTCACCACGCTTTGTCTTGAGTGGTTGAACCCAAGCATAACGAGAAAATAAGTCAATGACAGTTAGGAGAAAGCGATAGCCTTTATTCTTTTTAGCTAATAAAGAAACATCAACCAAATCTGCTTGCCATTGTTCATCAATATCATGAACGATATAAGAGCGGGTAGGATAACGTTTTCGAGCTTGTGTGTGCAATGTGTATGCAGGTTGAGCTTTTAACCATCTCTTCACTTGTTTCTGTGAATAACCACTTGCTTGTGACAACTTTTTCACTGAAGCATAACCTGTATAATGCTTTGGGTTATAGTAAATTGATTTCAGATGTTCATCCATTGTCTATTAAGAGGGATCGTTTATTTGCCTCAAAGTATCAGTCTTTTTCTCCGTCAGGGTTTGCGTTTGTGTTTGAGTCCTGCTTTTGCTACTTTTTTGAGCCGTCTTGTATGAATCACTTTTACAGCATGTACTTAAGCAGTTCAATGACACATGAATGTTTGGCAACTCTGAACATGGGATGCAACATAGCTTCTTCATTAAAAGTCTGTGATAAAATCAAATGATGGATAACGTGTTGAAGGTTTTGGTATACGCTTCGGCAACTTCTCGGGTGTTTTCAAAGTTTGCTTGATTCTCTTTTTAGGTCTCTCTACACTTTGCAACTTTCTCTTTCTAGGTGTAGATACATTTTCCATTTCCTCTAAGGTATCACGTCCAAGAATTGCTTTTGGGACATTGAATTTCTTCATGCTTTTTAAAAAGAACTCCCATCCTGTAGGTGTAAAGTGACGACGACGATCACGAACAGCATGATTAATTAAATCTTCCACTCTCGAGTCCCTAATGACTGCACCATCATCACCTACCACTTCACCTCGTTGTGTGATTTTCAAGTTGGGTTCGAGACTTCGATATAAGCTCAGTGCGCGATTGCGATAGGGTTTGGGTGAACCAAGCGAAAGATCATTGCGAATTTTTTCTTTCAATTGTTTCATTTCTTCTAAGGTAGAACTCTGCTTTATCAAACGATCATATGGATTTTTACTTTGTACAGTTTCTTGTTCATATTGCTGATTAAGTTGTGACATTTGATTTGCCCAAGGTTGATGAACACTCTGCATATATTCAGATGTATATAGCAATCATGCGTTCAAAACCGCTCATAACAATTTATATATGATCATGGGTTTCTCAAAGAGATGACTGCGTAAGCGATGATCCTCAGGACACTCCTGGATAAAGTCCAAAAATAAATAATTATAGGGTTTTTCCGTAGCAGCCTCAAATACTTCAATCAAGGCTTTTGACTTGCGAGGAAGAACTTGTCGAGATAAGAATTCAACTTGACTTTTATCGCAAGGATTTTTAAAGATGATGTAGTAATGCGTGTTTAGACTTCGAGTCCGTGCTTCCTTTCCACTTGGAAAAAGATTTTGCATAATAAAAATGATAAAGCATGGTTTGTGATGAGCAGCCTTGGTAAACATAGCAGTTACTTCTTGTGAGTTCTTACTCTCATTAAGTAAATCATCAAGAATGATAATATCATAGGATTGAATATCAGCAGTGCTGATAATCCCCGGTTGAACCAAGTAACCCTTACCAACCAATTCACGATATAAGTTATGTTGATAAATTCCATAGCATCAAACAACGCGATTAGGTATGCAGTCAAAAATCTCATTACGACGCTCCAACAATTGCAGTGTTAAATGTGTCTTCTCACTATGAGAGGGTCCTACGATACACATAGTGCGATTACAGCGTAAACGGAAATCCATGTTGAAAAAGTCATACCATTTAACTTAGTATCTATCCATTAATGGTTTTATTTGCGAGAGCACCAGCTAAACCTCCCATAGCAGGACCGGCAGCTGCCATGATGATAGGTGCTAAAAGTGGTAAGAAGCCACCACGTTGTGATAATAGTTTGCGCTTTGTAGGAATTGATGTTTTTGGATTGCTCAAGGTGCGAAGAACTTCACCATGCCTGGCAATTGCATTGGCCTTTTTGCTATTTAATGTCATATAACGCACTTTTCGTATTTCCGCACACATTTTACGAATGAAGGCATTGTTTGCCAGCTTCATTGCCTCACATCGATGAGATGGTTTTAATTTTAATAAGCGACGAAGCGTGAGACTGAATTTTTGCTTTGCATTTGATTGACACTTTTGTCTGCGCGAACGGTGAGATGAACGTCGTCTAGCCATTTTTACAGGTGGATGTTAGAGTGTTCTTTGCTTAAACACGACAGCAGCGTCGAAACATCACCGTCGTAAACGCAATAAAATAGAGGAAGACATTGAGTACAGCACTAGTAAAAAGCAATACACTGAGAACAGCCACAGTACCAGAAGGTAGTCAGAAGCAGTTGCATGTGTGGGTAGCTGTAATGTATCATTCAGTGAGGTACTATAGTTCAATGGAAACAGTTCAGCTGTGTCGTTTGCTGATATGTTATGAGCCAGACATGAACAATCTGTTTGCACGACGATGTTTGTAAAGTTTAATGCCTTTGCATCAATTGTGCTTAAGTGGAAAAGGCTTCCCATAAGCAACGTGTAGAATACATAACTCCAAGCAAGGTAATGAAAGAAGACCATGATGTAACAGTGATGAAAGTGTATTCGTAAACTGATTTGGTCTAAAATTATAAGATAGCATATAGTCAACATCTTCACAGTTTGCGTGAATGATGATTGCATTACTCAAACGATGTATCATCTCTCTACAATCACTGGATGATAATAGTTTTTCCAACACAAGAATCCACTGCCTTGTATAATCATGCTTTCTCTTTTCAATGAGACGGTGATACAGTGGTGTCATGGTCATAGATGACTGTTTTAAATTCGACTAGGATTGCATCAACATCATTTATATACATTTGTACACTGTTGAAATTATTTCTTGATCACAGATGGGGCACAACATAGTTTCCAAAGGTACATGGCACGTAGAACACATAACAGAATGACAACATGGTAAAAAGAGAAGGGACCGTTCCCTTTGAAAATACTCAACGCAGTTCCGTTCACATAATAATTTAAACGTCTCTTCTTCCAATTTCTTTCTGAAGTCACTTTTATTGGTAGAGCTACCTGACAAATCAGTTGCAAATGTCACTTTTTTTAACTCCAGATCGCGTCAATTTCATCCTATTTTCACTGTCATTACATTGCAGCATGGAAAAATCCTCTATCCATCTTCGATCCAAATGATGATTCATAGCATGCTCATCTAGATCCATTAGTCTTTAAACTAAAGCGTCAGCTTTAATATCTTCATTTATATTTGTAACACTTTCTATAGCCTTCAACGAATAACCAAGCTCTCTTGCTACAGACCATGAAGTTGGGAAACAAATGCAACTTTTCATCTTCAAATAATTTCAAATGATGATGAGTGTCAGGAATGGACACTCAGTTGAATGTGCTTGATATGACTTGTACACCTTTGACAGTATTGATGACTCTGTGTAATCTAATACTTTACTTTCACAAGCGTGTGTCACGGTAAAACTATTTGACTACACTAACGCTTACATTTTATGACATGTGTTTCATAAAACGTCATGATCAAACTTTGTTTTCTCAAACGTGTGTCACAGTAAAACTGTTTGACTACACTAACTTTGCAAACCATGATACACTTTCTGACTAGACTTACGAATGCAACTTCAATGATCAAACTTTGTAACTATACATCAACCTGTGTTGCAGTAAAACCTTTGTACAACATGATAAAGTTTCTGACTAGACTTACGAATAAACGTCATGATCAAACTTTCTAACTATACATCAACCTGTGCTGCAGTAAAACGTTTACAAACCATGATACACTTTCTGACTAGACTTATGAATAAACCTTCGATGATTAAACTTTATTTTCACAAACGTGCGTCGCGGTAAAAACTATTTGACTACACTAACTTTGCAAACCATGATACACTTTCTGACGACACTGACAAGAGCTTGTTCACTAGCGAAGAGAGAAGTCTGTGATGTGTTGCATGTGGTGCAAGGGTGGCCTCCCTTCATTCCATTCATCATTTATTCTTCCCCTCTGCATTCCATATCCGAAGATGTGTGGCGGGCTTGGGACCGCTTTAGCTGCATTAGAAGGTAGCCCTGAAGAGGGCTCATGGGACGTTCTCGGGATCGTAATCAGCCACCTTACTTTAGACCGATTCTGCTGAGAGAGTCTTTAACTCTCTCTATGGTAGCAGCATCAACTTCTACTGCTACTAACTGACTACTTGGGGGCGGTATATAGCCCCACTGAGTCCTATAATTATCATCGCCGTAATCAGATGTGCCTATGCGAGCAAGATTGTTAAAAATCCTTTCTCGCTCTTCAGCCCGCTGAAACTCTTGAAATAGATTTCTTGGCTCAACCGAGGCTTGTCAGGACAGCTGACCAGAGTGTTTGGCGTCTGCATGATTGAAATGAAATTAAATGAGAGTCGGCGGTTTATATACCCAGCGAGCACAAAGCCATGATTCAGACTTTTCTTATTTGGCCATGCATTTGACTTGACAACGACGCTTTTACCATGTATGGGCATCGGCAGTCACCGTGCTTTCCGTTACCAACTCCCAACACAAAGACGGATTCCCCTATGACGCGAAAAGGATTGACGTCAATGCCTGCAGTAACCATCTCATTTTTACCAAGTTACATTGACAAACGATAGACGTTGCCAACCCTGAGTTACTGAGGCTAGAAGAAGAAGGCCTGATAGCAAGCCAGCAACCGTTTGGGTGTTAAGCTCTTGAATCCGTTGCAGGCAATACTCAGAGGGGATCTTATCCCAGCTCCAAGGCCTCGACCCACAAATCCAACCTCGGGCGGACAGAGCGTGCGTCATGTCACTGTGTTGGTATCCGGGCCCCGATTTTGACATAAAAATCGGTGGAGTTATTTACAAGAGGAAACATCCCAAGTCGTTGCTTTGATCAGCTTGATAGCAAACCGTAGAGAGGGATAACAACTTCACCAGCGTTTTGCAATGGAGATGTTTAGAGGCCACCCATGACAAGATAGCTAAGACTAAACCGATTGGCGTTCAAAGTGCTACGTTGAGAACTGTGTCAAATGCCCAACATGAGACATGAGTTGCCCCAGCGGTTTCGGTCTAAAATATGACACACTCCCTTGCCACACTTATCACTACGGCATCGTCCGCCGTCCCGAAGGAACACCCTGTCAGTGGAATATTACAGCAAAACTCTCCGTGTCTTGCTCGCTTTCAGTGAAAAACCGCTTGTATCATAAGAAGACTGGCTCAGACATCATTAAAAATCCTTTCATTGACTTCATCAGGGTCCAAAACCCCAGAAAACCTCCAAAACTAGTGAATTTAAACTTTTTCAACTTTTTAGCACAAATTATGAAATTTTATAAGTAGTCTGTCACCTACAGCACAGCAAGAGCTGTCGAACCTTTTTTGAATCAAGTCAAACGGACTTGTAGAAGCAAAGTTACAAGCTTTTAAAGTTTTGGAGTCTTTTATGGTCTGGAGACGGAGGCCATCTCCTGGCGAACCTCTAAGTCTGACGCCTTAGCTGACTTCAACAATGAAATTTTCTAAGTCGGTTTCTTACAGAAACCCGGAATTTGGAATGTCCGAAGCTATCATCGGAGCTCAGAGAGACGACCTACCTTTGACAATCGCTCTCCTCTAAATGAAAAGTCTCTGTCGGTTCCCCGCTTATATAGTTTGTGGCGATCAGCTGATAAGGTAATAACCATCATCCAAAAACTTTAAACCCGTCTATCTCCGGTTCCAGTGATCCGATTGAGCTGGAAATTTCCCATTTCATTGTAGAATTTGACGCTGAATCCGAATCTGCCCTCCCTTTTCCCATCCGATGCTTCGTTTTGGCTCTACAGCCCGCAGCCATCGCAAAAATTGTAACTGTAGTTTTTCGGAAAAATGATGAAAAATCTTTTCTCTCCGATGGCTTTCAAATTTACCATGCCGATGCAGAATTTGACGCTGATTCCAAATCTGGTCTCTGTTTTCCCGTCCGAGGCTTGCTTCACCCGTGATAGCGATTTTCGTAAAAATTCTAACTCTCGTTTTTCGCAAATGTCCAAAATTTTCAATAACGTCTCACCTCTAAACAAAGGCAGATAGGAACAAGCCATGATTTCCACTGAATTTGTCTCACTCTCAGCTTTCAAATGAGCTATTGCACGACTTTCTACCATCTCTCATACCAAAGTTGGAAGATCGCTGCCGGGGGGGGGAGGTCAGAACTTTTTCTCTCCGATTGAGTTGGGAAGAAGTTCCTGGACCCAAAATTGTCCAAAACGTCCGAATTTGCACTCCATTTTCACATCCGAGCACTCCTTCTGCCCGAAAAATGGACTTTCTCATCCCAAAACATCCAACATCCGCTTTTTCCAACTCTGACGTTTTCCTGCCATTTTCCTCCCTCAACCCAAGAAAATTAGTCCAAACTGACCTTTCCACTGCATTTTTCTCATTCTTAGCTTTCAAATGAGCTATTGCACGACTTTCTACCATCTCTCACACCAAAGTTGGAAGTTTGGCAGGAGGGGGGGGGGGGGCGACGTCCTCAAAACTTTTTCTCTACGATGTCGCTGGAAACATCCTTCCTAACCCAACATTTCACGTAGATTCCGAATCTGGCCTCCGTTTTCCCACCCAAGCACTCCTTCTGCCTGAAAAATGGACTTTCTCATCCCAAAACCAAACCCCGCCTTTTTCCAACTCTGCCGTTTTCAGAGATTCTACCCCTTGCTGCTCCTCCCGCCTTCCTTCCCCACCCAACATTTCACACAGATTCCAAATCTAAACTCCACTTTCCCATCCAAACCCTCCTTCATGCCGATTTCCAACTTTTCTCATCCCAAACACCACCAACACCTACCCTTTCCTCACTCTATCCCTCACACATCACCTTCCTTCCCATCCCTTACCCGAAAACTCCTTCCTTTCTTCCAGAGGGGGGAGGGGGAGGGGGAGGTAGGGACCTGTTTCCTCCTCTCGGACCCATTCCTCCCATCACATCCTTGGCGACTTCCTTCCAGAGGGGGGGATGATTCAGCATTTCGCATTTTGTGCTTGCGCCTGCCATGGGGTTACTACTGCGAGGCAAAGAAGAACTCATATTACTTACTCTAGGACATATTCGCCATACTACTTACTCAAAACATTGGTATGGCAATTGCCATACTTGCCATAGCGGCTCCCGCGCCCCTGTCAGTTATTGACCGTCTAGCTAACATTTTATTTTTTTTAGCTTTCCCTTTCACAGTTTTAAAGTGATATTTTTGCATGAAAACCATTTTGACGTAGAACTGTCTGTATATCATGGACATCGAGCACAATTCACATCTGTGTTGATGTTCGATGTACATAATATAATATGTTGATGTTCTGTCTACATAAAGATGAGCGTTTTCAAATACATTGTGACTCCTAATTATAATCAATTTTTGATACAGTGTTTTGTGCAACTATGACGTGTTCTGGATACTCCCCCCACCCACATTTTTATTGTTGACACTGGCGACTGGCCGCGATCGTTTCATGGTCAGCGATTTTCTCTTGCTCCCTTGCTCCTAAGTGCAGTTTTACTACCGTGCAGATAAATGTGCAAAATTCATCTGGTTAATAGACAATATTACAGCATTGCTTTGGCGTTCACTGTAAGTGTAAGCAACTATCCAACGATCGAAGTTCATGATCACAGCTGTACCTTGTATTCAAACTCGTTATCCAAGGGACCAATAATTTTTCCCATGGTTCAAGTAAGTCAATTCTCAGTGGTGTTGTACTATCAATCAGTGACATATCAAGTTTATTCTAAATCCATGTGACTAACTTTGACGACATTTGATTAATTTGGAAAAATTGGAAAATATAGCCGGGGAAGAATAGAACTTTTCTGCGCTGACGCCTCTAATAGGATTTCAGCTGCAATGTGCAAGATCGACAACGGCAGTCTTTTGCTTAACGGCCGCAATTATATCAAGCAATGTGGCAAACACTTTGATGATTAATCGCAAGTTGCCTTTCAGTCTGTCTGAAAATGAACCACATAAATTCGCAGAGTCAGTCGACACAAGATGTAGTGTAAAAGTGTATTTACTTTGTCAACGCAGCATCGCAGTGCTGAGGTATCTGTACAAGATGATAGAAAACCACAGATTATCCTCGACTACAGATCGTGTGGTTGATGCAGTGGATCAGGGCGACCGCACGTGCTCGAACAACAGGCGATGACCAATCCGACTTTTCCTTCATATTCTTGATACTGCCGATTTGAATTCCTATATTTCTGGACAAAAATATATCGTCTTGAAATCCGGGAAAAGTTCAAAAATGTGAGACACTTTGGCGAGAACACACTGAAAGGAGAGCTGCAGCACCGATATCTATAGTAGGTTACGGACAGACACCGAGCAAGTTCGCGTTAATTTTAGTTTCTTCCAGCCAAGCACATGGTGACGTTTCTTCAAGAGGAATCTGCCAATTTTGTTCCACAAAAATTCAAGTCAAGGTACATGTCTTCGATGCAATGTTTGCAAAATTTCGATACACCTTTCTTAGATATACATCATAATTTTTTCTTATTTAATCGGTAGTTCTGCCGATTGATAATTTTAAATAAGAACAGGGTAGAGACCATCAGGCGAAATTTAATGAAGAATTAATTATCATTGAATTGAAGCAAGACAGATGAATTAAAACCTCGACATGTTTCTGCTGGTACTTTACTAGAGGAACCTAGCAAGTGATTTGGACACGGCATGTACATCAACGTGAATAACATTCATGAAAACGGAAACAAAGAGACACCGGCCAATTGCCAGGTCAGCCACGTGCGTCTGCTGTTTATGTAGAGATTGGAAGTCACGCCTTATAAAAAGAGCTTTTCAAGTGCGCATAATGCGGTCATCAGCACGACAACTTGCTACTGCCAGAAGTCCGTGCGATCGCAAATACAGTTTACAAGATGTTTACTGACGGCTGCTAGTTTGACAAATTCCTCAACAGGCATCAATCAGCCACTCTGGGACATGTTCCATAGACTTAATAGTCAGTGACTTCGACGTCCACCCAATGTAGGCTGCTCCGCAGCCACAACGGAGTGAGTAAACGATCTGAGAGGAGGTCGAAGTCACATAGACAAGCGATCCTTTGGTAAGCATGAGGAACACGGACTGCACAAAAAGCAAACAACAAAAGAGCTGGCAGCCAAAAAATACCTCTCAAACAAACAGAAAATACATCCTTTGAGCGAAGAAGCGTGTTTATTGCCATAAAAGGGCAAACTTAGGTAAACAGTCTTCTGCATAGTATCAACGGTGGCACTGACATAAGGGATTTCATCGACCCGATACTTGAGTGTTGAGGAGATCATATTCTTCCTTAAGCTCTTGCGAACAGAGCACGGACGAGGTTACGTTTTGTGCAATATGGAAACAAAGTTCTTATAGTTAAGATAAACCTTAGCAAACGTAGGCTTCCTGTAAACACTCGTCACAGAAACGACCATCACTACTACGATGTAGGCTACAAATACATCTACAAAGGGTAAGGCATAGTCTCTCTCAAGTTTGTGTGTGAAATAAATAAGGTCATTAACATTGTAATAAATTAAGAACACTGCGTTTATCATGTGTGACTACGATAGTATCACATTTCTTACCTTTTTCATCATTACTATCATTCTTCTCGATTGGCTATGTGAGGGTTGTATTATGCATCAGGCACGCGGTAACGACTTTATGGTAGGAGAGAGGCTAAAACCTTGGCAGTTGTGAAACACAGTTCCTTGCGGGTAACTTAGCTATGCTAAAAGTTTGACGGAAACTGTATTCATCTTGAATGAACTCAAATATTCATTTTAATACACGCATAATGAAATAAAACACTGTACACCAAATATATCCCTCAACAGAAAATGAAAGATAAAATGGTAGAATGAAGTGGGGAAAAAGGGAGAAAAGAGAATAACTAAGTCAAACGGTATATCGCGATAGAAATGTAGAACTTCAACTTAATTTTCATAACTAACACTACCAACAAAACTGAAGTAGGATAGTATACTGAACATAAATAAAGTAAAGGCAATACGAAAAAAAAGTCAGAGATGGACTAATGTAACTATCTCAAGAGTTGGATTAATATAATTGGATCCTCAAGGACGCATATTAATATGTATAAAATGCAACTCCTCACCATTTCATACAAATTACGGCACAAATTCAAATTCTTTTAACTCATTCAATGAACATAAGCATTTGAAAATCAAGAAAAAGCTTAAAATTGCTGAAAATGTGTCACCTTTCAAATATAAGCTTTATGGATAAGTGATCATGCATCGGTGTAATAGGATTACTATGCTTCGTATTCGCAGGCAATTCACAAAAAATATTAATTTTCAAACAAATCTGTATACGCATGTAAAACTGATGAAAGTTCGCTAAATAGAAAGTACACGTCAAACAAAATCACAAACATCAGTGCACTTTTGAGCAGTCTCTCTGCTGAATTGTTTCATTATAAAGTGATGGTTGATTTCATCCAGCAATGGGCGTGCACAACGGCCAATCAAGCCAGTCACTTCAGCGTACTCCATGCAATCAGCCAGTCTTATAAGCCTCATTGTGAATTTCATTCATCTACCATGCTCCTCAGCTCCACCCGAAAATTTGGCGATTTATTCCATAACGCACAGCCATTCTCCTTGGCGCGCGTCTCTAATTTCTCCTGTGAGTGGCGCAGTGCATACATCTTCTTAATTATTGACTGAGGAATCCCGCAACCATGAATGAAGATGCTGACTGATGCTAGTAATCGGATGAAGCCTTCATCAATGGACACCTGTAAGCAGGGCTGTGGAGCCGATGCGTTATCTCATCGGCTCCGGCTCCGGCTCCACGACACTGATGTGAAAGGCTCCGGCTCCGGCTCCGGCTCCGACTTCAAATTCAGGTTCTATCTATGCTGGTTATCCTGGATCCGTTGAACGGGTTTTTTGGATAACGGTGTGGCCTTTAGAGGCTTGCTACAATCATCAAATTAGTTTTCATTAACAAGCAACGACTTAAGTTAATAATAAAATGATAATAGCCTAATATAATGACAAATAACATACTTGTCATATATTTTTGCATGAATTGACTATCTCTGAAAGATAAAATAAAGTTATAGCCAGGATTGGTTAAATTAGATAAAGATCTCCCGCACTGGCTAAATATAGATTGGCCTAGCCTGCAACCAGTCTACTACGAGGCTACATTAAATAAGACCACACACTTTTTAACAAAGCTTGAATATAAACTGGATAGCGTATGCCTCTAAATAGCTCATAGGGCCTGTATCTACTCGAACATGGAAAGGGTATCGGCTATATAGCCAAATATACCGTATCAATAAAGATATCAATTGCTTTATTGAATATTAAAGTGTATATAGGCTAGCTTAGGTTGCTATTGTTATTTGTTATTGCCTTTATTCAATAGTCTGTTGGTCCATGAATAATATGATCGGTGGGTAGCCCACGACTCATCATCTGTAGAAATTGTAATTTAGATAGCCTCATTGCAGTGTAGGCTAGAAATGTACAATTGAAAATTATACTTAAAAAAATTAAAAATATCTAATTTAGGACAAGTTTTGTAATTCTATGCAGCATACTTAATAAGTTAAGGCCTAACTTATATTATATTAATTTCGTATTTTTCATTATGGCGTAAAGTTGCACTAAATAATTCATCAATGATTCATGTATATTATTATATTCAATTTATGTATAACACATTGCCACTATTCCTCTGATGATGGTTAGGCTGATGAAACTGAACTCGGAGTATCACACAGTATGTTGCAGGGTGCTATGCATAATAAAAATTTGACTGCGAGCACCGAGCAGAAATCCCATCTACTTTGCTAGCTTTCGAATGCGCGTGCGGTTTAATGTCACAGACAATAGAAAAGGGAGGTCAAAAGGCGCCTTTATTGAGAGCGTCTCAGTCTTTTTTTATTGTTTACATATAAGTCAGCATGATATCAGCATAAAGTGTTGACAGACGGAAAAAATAATAATGAAAATTCTTGAAATCCACAGGTCTATGACATTTGGGGAAATATTATTACACGATACGGCTCTTGTGCAGTCCTCCCCCCCCCCATTTTTTCTCTGGTCAAAAGATGCAGCACCATTGGATGTCCGTTTCAGCATCACCGGTTTGAGTGAAGCATTCCGTGCTGTTGTAAAAATCTACGTGGGTAATTGCGATGTCATGGTCGCAAACTTCGTCAGCAAGTCAACATTGTAATTTGCCTTCGGGTTTTTCGCATTGAAATATAGACTACCCTTTGAATTTTAAAGTCAAAGGAAATTCATTGTGAATGAGATACCTTTAAAATAATAGGGCGCTACTAGAAGTGGGTGGGTCGCTTATTGCTATAGCCATGTGAGGACTTGTAGTCAGGTCATTCGTGTGAGTGTGAAGAGTTCCCTCCAATCAAAATTGATCAAATTGAATAATCGATTGTTTTGAAAAATGTAGGTGGGGGGACTGCACAAGAGCCTACAATACAATCTAAAGAAATTGGCATTGTCACAGATGCCAGTAGCTTCTGCCAGTAGCCATACCGATAGATGATAGCCTACATAGTAACCGTATTAGATTTAAGACATTGCGCAAGAAATGTAGATATATTATCTTTGCTGACTGAACTGGAAATGTGTACATAAATGACTGGCGACTTGTCTCTAGGAATCTACAATCATCTAGTTAGCATGCATATAACAAGTCTTCAAATTAATGGATTTTGGAGAATACGTTGTCAATATGGAAATTAGTCTTACGAAATATATGCAATAAAAAAATATTACACATGTGTGTAAACATATAATAAATATAATACAAAAGAAGGCGGCAACTGCAAAGAAAGATATCGTGGAGGACAGATCATTGGTATACTTAAAAGACATATCTTTAGATTTCAAATGATTTAATTTTTTTATGATGCCAATTAATAACTTTCAAAATTTTAGATTTATATCAAAGCTCAAACTATCGGAGCCGGAGCCTTTGTGATAAATCGGCTCCGGCTCCGACCAAAACCATCGGCTCCTTAAGGCTCCGGCTCCACAGCCCTGCCTGTAAGTGACCACTTTTTGAGGAACCCGCCGGGGCATTGTCACATTAACTAGAGCTTGCGATCCCGAATCCCGATATTCCGGAAATTTTTTTGACCCCCCATCACTCGAAACTCTTTAAATAGGCACTGATTAGTACACCTTCAGCTCCATCGTTGAAATCCATTCCAAGAGATGTAACCCGGGTCTCTCTGTTTTATGATGAACAAGGCTTCAAGGCTTCGATGACTGCAAGTCATCATGTCACAGTCTAGCTGATCGGATCTTCGCCATATTTTGCCGTAATAGTTTAATCGAGAATGCATGTACATTGAGAAGACGGAAGTCATTTAGGTATGCATTTATTTCTCGCCAAGCTCTCGCTGATGCCTCTTTGTAGCGGGACACAGAAGAAACGAAATTCAACGGCAGCGAGACCTTGACGAGAAATAAATAAACGTATGAATGACTTCCGCCTTCTCAACGTATTGTTCAGATTCGCACACTCAAAGAAAGTTTAATTGTTTCATGGTAGTGTTTTCTCACGCTGATCGTTTCAAGGCACAAGCACAAGTCAACTTCTTCTGACCGAAGTCGTCGCGGAGATGTCCTTAGACCATATTGTCAGATTTTCATACTGGCAGAAATCAATCATAATCTGATGTGCACAATATAAATCGAAAACGTGGATTTGATTTCCTCAAATTTTGATGAAATCGTGACAGTTTGAACATTCCGAGCCCATTCACAGACAAGCGAAAGCGATGAAAGACAGATTTTGCTGTTCAGCAGAGGCACTGAGATTCTTTGCCCACTCCACTGAAAGGGCCGAATTACCATTAATCGCACATATCGTAAGAAGGAGCTGAGACAATTTATATCTGTGGAGTCCTGTATCAGTGAGTGGGGCTTCGCATCTCTGAAATCGCTGTACAGAGGCTTACTTTGCTTGCATATCAAAATAGACTTGAAAAACACATGAACGGTGGTGAATAGTAGATCATTGTGAAATGACTGACATGGCTTGTCGATAAATAATATTCCATGATTGCGGAGCTCGCTGAAATATTTAATGACCAGATACTCGAGGAAGTGAAATTTGTGGGGAATCAGCTTTCCCTAGCACCCTCTCCCCACAAGTGTTTCATGTGTGCTTTCCTTGACTTCTTTGTATTTGTTGCTTAAGTGAAAATTACCAGAACGCATACATGTCTGATGAAAATAGGGCCGTAGGCTTTGAAAATATAACAGGCTTAAAAATCAAAATGAGTTCTGAAGCATCAAATACATATAAGATGGTGAAGTCAAACGAATTTTACATTTTCTATTTATTTTTTTTCAGCTATTGTGTCAATATCCTGGCTAATGTGTCATCAACTAGTTCAAAGAGGGGTTACTTGGAGTGAAAATCTTTTTAATATACATTTCCAATATGGTTTGAAGTTAGATCACCATTCAATGCTTGACATCATAGACCATCTTCCCATGCGAAATCAAACCCAATATATGACCCCAAATTAAGAAAAAATAGCAGCACGCACTCTTACACATAATTCAGCTAAGATGTAGGCCTATTTGAAAGAATATTTGAGTCAGTATTTCAAACAGTGTTGGTTCTTGAACATTGAGGGGTACCACGAGTGCCTCATATTCTTATTTATTGATCTGACAGCGCATGTCCGTAGTTAAGAACGAGAAGAGATTTTTTTCAAATGACACTGATATTAAATAGTATAACAGAAAGGTGCTCTATACGGTATCCCAAAAAAATGTCTCGAGCTTGTGATGTCAACTCTGTTACTTGTAAACATATTCTCAAGAAAGCAAGAACTAAAAATCAACTTATAAGAATCTCAAATACAAAGCAACACGGCATAAACCAAATGGAAAACCAACTCAACTAAGTAATGACAGCACAAAAGACTTAAGACTCGAGCAAGAACGTATCAAGCAAACAAGAATTCCTCGCCAAATATCTCTATCTTAGCTTTCTATCTCCAAAAATAGACCAGTCCAATAAATTTTGCAAGTCCAATTGCTTAGCACTATGCTTATAGGTAAAAATATAGCTTTTAATAGAGCTGCTAGCATTGAACACGTGAATTTCAGATTCCTAGAAATTGTAATGGACGGATCTTTTGATTGGTAGCGTGAGGATCTAATGGCTTAAAGGAATGCATTCTAACAAAGGGTTAATGCATAATAGGCTAACTGTTAATAGCTTATTTACATTGATTGAGCCCGGCAGGGGCTCACCACAAGGCATTATCCACAACGTGACATCAGTACAACATTAGGGAAGACATCCCTAATTCACTCTGGGAATATTCACAAGAAGGGAAGAACCACTAATATAAGTTGGGAAGATGACTCGAGTCTATGTACAAAGGGAAGAATAAAGGGGAAAGCTCTCAACAGAGCCTACTCAGATTAACCATCTGAGACCTAGTTCTGCGTGCAACCCGCACGCAGACCTAAACGAAAGTGACCTCTTTGTTCAAATTGGCTCAAGGTTAGTCACCTTTGTCCAGATAAACACTCGTTATATCTCGTTATATTACACTCTCGTTATATTACAAAATTGTTGAACAATGCGCAAACAAATATCGAAAATATTTTTTTAGCGCAGTAAAATGCATGATATTCTGTAACAAGATTTCATCTATAATTTTCATTTGCATTTCTTGTGACCTGCCTTTAATCTTGGTATTTTGAGGGTAGGCTTGAAATAGTTGCTAAATTGAGCAATCTTTTGCAATCTCACGTTGTAATATGAAACATTGAAATCATCTGTTTCTAATTTAAAGCTTTCTCGAACACGTCTATCCTCAGTTACAAAAATAAGAGAAAAATTTCACAATCATGATCGAATTCAAATCATCAAGTCTAATTAAGGTGCTTAATATTTCCGTTTGCTTATTTGCAATAGCCTGTTTGACCCAGACGTCTGTTACTTGAAATAAAAAACAATTTTCAATAAGAGATAATCAAAGTACAATTTTAGCCAAAAATTATCGCTTACGATCAATTTTCAAAATTGCTTTCTATGTCTTTCCGAGCGAAATATGAGATGAAATAACATCAAAAAGGAACATTCCTCATATGTTTTCAAACGATTGAATGATTTCTTTAAATTATCCTTTATCCCTAAATTATAGCTATATTGTCTTTACATTGTCACTTAGCTTTTTCACCGGGTGCATTACTGCTCTCAGTAGAACAGTGATTCACTGTGCAGGACATTTCACAGTCCCATAATGTGCAACACATACAAAATACTTAACCTCATGGCGTTGCGGCATTTTGAAACGCCCGACAAAAGCTATAGGCATCAAATTCACCTTTGTTGTGTTTATATACTGCCTGACATAAAAAAATGCTCCATGCTCCACTCAAATATATGAACTTTATTCCACTCACACTCATGAATTATAAGATAGCACTTTATATAAAACATTTTATTTGAATAAATGGGAGACATTAGTACCGAGTATGTCTTCCCCGCACTGAAATGCAGCTTTGAAGTCTCATCGGCATCGAGTCGCAAAGATGATCAAGCCGTTCCTGCTCCAGCAATGACCATTGATCGATGAGTCTCTCTGAAAGAGCTATCAGTGTTGATGGCGGATGATCATATGCATCTCTCACTTTCCGACCAAGTTCATCCCAAGCATGTTCGATCGGAGACAGGTCGGGGGAACGTGAAGGCCAATGGAGGATGCGAGTTCCAGATCTCACTATCGCTGTTGTTACATAATGAGCTTCGTGTGGTCGAGCGTTGTCATCCTGGAATATGAGGTTGAGTTCATTTACCGTTGGGATGACGATTGGAGATATGATATTCGATAAATATCGCTCTCCGTTCAAGTTCCCATTCACAATGACTGCGACAGTTCGACCTCCGTACCAGATCATCACGCTACCACCACCATAGCGGTCATGCTCAGATATGCAGCAGGGTGAATACCTCTCACCAACCATTCGATGCACTCTAATGCGACCATCGTGAAAATCCAAAGTGAAACGGGATTCATCCGTCCACATCACTTGACGCCATTCCTCTGTGCTCCACGACAGATGCTGCTCACACTATTCCACACGCTTTCGCGTGTGTTCGAAACCTGCGGAGAAAAAAATTGGCAGTGAAACAATGTCATTGTGTCACAAATTCTCGCATTACTTACTTTGAGGAATTCTTACAGCAGGTCGGAATGACCTCAGGCCCGCTTCTGCTAGACGGCGATATGCTGTTCGTATACTGCATGCAATTCCTGCTGCAGCTTTCCAGCTGATGGCCAGTCGAGTAACACTCTTAACGCGATTGCGCTTTGCTGAGATAACCAACTTCCTATCGGTAGCATTGTTTGTCAATCTCAGTCTCCCTGATCCTTTCCTTCTTTTAACATTTCCATCATTGTTCCATCGACTCCACCACCTGCTCACAGTGGAGCGTGACACACCCAACTTCCGTCCAACAAACCTACAACTCTTTCCACATCGTAGCATTCCAACAGCCGTTCCTTTTACAAACTCTGATTGCGACATTTTTGCTTCAAAATTTAGTCAGAAAGAATTGCTTGATAGTGATTAAAAGGTCGAATTTGAAATGCATCAACTATGCCAAAGATATCGACAATGGACAGCGGCTTTATATTAGCATGACAAATTTGATGCATAGACATCCTGGTCAGTGCAGTATGAAATAAAAGTCGTCCACTTCTATTGAGATTTTCTATATCAAGTGGATCGTTTTTAATGTCATAGACTATAATAGTCCAAGCTCCTCAAAGTCTTTCAGTGATTGCATTCGAACTCCCGTAGCACTGGAGTGGAGTCTTTCATACTCCAACACAAATACACTAACTTTCATAAATGGAAGTAGTAAGCAAGTGACAAACACCAGTTAGCGCAAGATGGCCGCCATCGCTGACGTCCCCCCCCCCTCTGGAACGACAGAGGTCTGTCGTGGTGTGCCGGCCAGGTGGGTCCACGTTCACAAACTGTTCGCTGACTCCCCCCCCTCTGGAACGACAGAGTGTCGTGGTGGACTTGGGCGACCGCCAGGATTAGTCTTGAGGCTATAGTGTGTGATGTTTTTCGTGCAATCTGCTGAATGTTGGGTTGTAAAATGGGCTGTTTCGAGTGGAAGGAGTGGTCGGATGAGAAAACGGAGGCCGGATTCGGATTCAGCGTGAAATTCTGCATCGGTATGGTGAGTTTCAAGTCAATCGGAGAGAAAAAATTTTCGCTGACGTCCCCCCCCCTCTGGCCAGCTCGCTTCGATTTTGGCTTCCAGTGGACGGATTTAGTCGTGCCATAGCTCGTTTGAAAGCTAAGAGTGAGACAAATTCACTGAAAGAATCGGCTTGTTCATAGCTGTCTTCGTTTAGATGTGAGACGCCATTTAAGATTTTGGGACATTGGCGAAAAACGACAGAGTTAGAATTTGGGACGTTTTGGGCTGTAGTTTCAAAACGAAGCATCGGATTGGAAAACGGATTTCAGATTTGGAATCAGCGTGAAATTCTCTATCTGTATGGTGAGTTTCAAGGCAATCGGCGAGAAAAAAATTTTCAACATTTTTCGAAAAAACGACAGAGTTAGAATTTGGGACGTTTTGGTGTGTAGCGCCCAAACGAAGCATCGGATGAGAAAACGGAGGCCAGATTCGGATTCAGCGTGAAATTCTGCATCGGTATGGTGAGTTTGAAGTCAATCGGAGAGAAAAAATTTTCGCTGACGTCCCCCCCCCTCTGGACAGCTCGCTTCGATTTTGGCTTCCAGTGGACGGATTTAGTCGTGCCATAGCTCGTTTGAAAGCTAAGAGTGAGACAAATTCACTGAAAGAATCGGCTTGTTCATAGCTGTCTTCGTTTAGATGTGAGACGCCATTTAAGATTTTGGGACATTGGCGAAAAACGACAGAGTTAGAATTTGGGACGTTTTGGGCTGTAGTTTCAAAACGAAGCATCGGATTGGAAAACGGATTTCAGATTTGGAATCAGCTTGATGTTATTGTCCAATGAGGATCATCATCCAATGAGAATCAAGCATTTCTATATAAATAGCGAGCCTTCCACAGTGAGAATCATTCCATCGTTGAATCATACGAGTGACGGGCGCACATTTTCTCTCTCTCTAGTTCCCTATTCTATTATCCAACTAAAATGGTAAGTCGCTACTTTCCTCCCTCTTCTCCCTTGAACGTAAACTTAATACAATCTTTTTCATTTTCAGGCATCTACTCCATCTGCTGCACTAGTAGGACAAAATGGCGGTCAAACGTTACAAGGTTCGCTACGGTCAGATCATCTACAACTGAGGCCAGTGGAAGAAACAACCAAGGTACATAATCCTACACCGCTACAGCGTAAATTTAAACAAGTCTTGCGTTATGACGATCATAGCGTAGTACTCCAAACGGGAATGCTCCCTTCCACGGATGTCAAGATAATGCGCAATCAGTATGGGGACTACATACTGATCCCCGTGAGTCCGTACATTCGCCACCAACTTGATATTATTGAGGAGTACGTGACATTAAATATGGACATTCCTACTCCTCTTGCTCAAGAGTGGAAGGCGAGGGATGACAAGGATACTCCCTATAGAAAGATTTGGGATGGTAATCACATTTGCCTACCGGTATCATATTGGTGTACTTACTATAAGAAGGATGGAGATCATTCAATACCCATCAGATGTGATGAGCTCGGAGAAGGTACTTGGGATATCCTTTTCAAAGTGAATGGGCTATATTATGGTCGACACAAGGATAATAAAATAGCCTCTCTCTCCATGCATATGGAATCCATCCTATATATTCCAAAACCACCCAACGTGGATGACATAATTGATCAAATCCTTAACAGCAGTGGTACGAAGCGCAAGTCGGAGAAGAATGCTGCATCAAAACGCAAATCAAAGAAGGAGAATTACTAGTCCTTTCCTAACTCTACCCTATGACAATACGCAAATGTGCTTTGAGTGTCGTAGACGTGGTCTTATTAGATACATTTTACTTCTTCGTTGCCATCATATCATTTGTGTATTTTGTCGTGAAAAGCATCGATGTAATTCTTCATTTTGTAATATGTTATAGAACGTTTTCCTTAGATGTGTAATTTCCGTTTTAGGCTTCTATCATCATTTTTATGGATTGTGAGGGTGAACCTGTACAGGAGCTCAGTGCTATTGCTATGAACAATTGGTCATATCAGATTGTTAGTGTCTATCATCAACATGCCAACTGCAATCCCAATGTTGATCAATGGGCGAGAAAACACATTCATGGACTTAATCTGAAATATTTGCAAGACTATGGCTTTTCTTGTGAGAGTGCTCTTCTTATTGACTTTAAACGATGGTTAGCTGCTTTCAATGTTATACGCATCTTTTGTAATAATCCTAGTAAGGAGAGGAAAGTATTTCCCAATCTAATCATTGATGATATTTTGCTCCCGCCTTGGGATAGTAGAGTGAATCAACATTATCATGAAGTCACGAAACGTTTTAAGGATTTGTGTGTTCCTATTTTGTCTATTCGTTGTAGTAGCTACGTTCATAACCAATGCTTCTTTCCTCCTTACCTCAACACTGCCACAGTCCTGTATGGTTATCATTGCTCGCTGTATGATAGTTACCAGCTGTATCTATTTTATCTCTTTGAAACCATTGATTTATAATGCATGCTTGTTACCGTTATTCAATAAATGTTACTATGAGAAGAGTTGTTGTTTTCATGCAATGGATCGGTTAGATAAAGGGCGATCATGTCTTTCTCAAACGACTGCGGAACATTACATTTTCATAGGCAAAGTTTAAAAGGAGCTGTTCAAGATTATGTGATAAATTTTCATAAAGATGAGACCGACATCGAAGCAGTGGTCGATGATGCTAGCACTCTATTTTCTAGAGTTAATGAATACATTCTCTGATAGCATTATCATGGCGCGATTAGTTGCGAAAATTAAGTTTAGTCATTTTGGAAAGGAAGAGGTGGAAAGTCGCTCTTTCCATTTTGCTTCTTATTCAATGGAAGTGGTAGATCACCCCGAAGAATTTTTAAAAGACATATGATAAAAATTGCTGAACGTCTTAACGCATTTAACCATCATGGTAGCAGTCTAGTGATTGAAGCGATTTCAGATATTCACATTCAACTTTCCATAAAGAAAAATTGAAAATGCAGTGGTACTTGATTGTAGCACAACTGGTTTTCGAGCTATGTCTGCTCACTCTCGAAGTATATTCCTTCTGTAACATGCGTCTATTATTTAGAAAAGGCTAGCAAATTCATATCTTCAAAAAGACTTGCTATAGACATCAGTAACGGTGAAACTTGTGTTGTGATGTATGTAAGCGAAAGGATGGAAATGAAAAGCGCATCTTCAAGAGATGTAAGCACGCTTTTTGTCAAAACGCTGTTTCATACGTAATTGCATTCAACTTTGCCAATGTAACCACTGTGATATTGCTCCATTTCGAGCGTCACTTATGTCGCAATAGTTAGTACCTATGCAAATGTGGTAAAGATAGGTTTTAGCAAAGACTAACACGGAAAATGGCGAAACGTAAAACGACGAAACGTAAAAGTCAAAAGTTTTCTTCAGCCATTCAAGCTCTCCGACGAATGAAAGCAAATCAGCGATACAATGCTATACGACATGCTAACGATAAATTCATTTGTGAAATTATTTCTCATGTGAGGAAGTTGAGGACGAAGAAATTAGCTCCAAAACAACGAAAGTTACTTAAGCGATATGCTACGAAATTGCATTTCATCTCCAATCCTAAAGTCACCCTTCAAAGAAAGAGGAGAACTCTAACACAAAAGGGCGGTTTCCTTTCAGCAATACTTCCAATGATAGCTCCTGCCGTGGGCAACCTATTGGGTAATATCTTTGGCTCTAAGCGTTAATTATGCAAATGTTGAATCTCAAAGTAATAAAATGGATTTCAGACTTCAATGTGATAAAGTTCTGACTGTATCAGTCCATCTCATGCAGGTAAACTGTTTTCACGCTGAATTTATTGGATAAAAGAAGGGAGTTGTTTAAGGAACCTATCAATCGAGTGATTTGGTGTTATGGTATTTATCAACCGTCGCTGTTTCAGGAATTGCAAAGTCGCAACTTTATTCGACATGAAGGAATTATTCCAGTGGATAAACTTCAGTCTAATGATGTTGTTGTATTGGATGAATTTATTAAAAGAAAGTAAGAATTCAAAAGATGTTACAGATATGTTCACTCGCGCAGCACATCATAAAAGGTGCTTTATCATCTATATCACACAAAATTTGTTTCCTGATGGAAAAGAAGCTCGTACACGAAACCTGAATACACACTATTATACTATTTTCAAGAATCCGCGAGATAAAAGTCAATTTGAAATTTTAGCGCGACAAGTTGCACCCAGAGGATCAAAAGCCTTAATTTAAATTTTTCAAGCAGCTACTGAAAAACCATACGGTTACTTATTCATTGACTTTACGCAAGAGTGTCCGGAAGAATTTAGATTTCGAAGTGATATTTTGAAAACTCCCATGATTATCTACAAACTATGAGTTCTTATTCTCGCATGATTGTTATTCCTCAGGATGAATATGTACAATTGACTGCCATGCAGCAAGTAAAGCAACCTCTTGCAAATCAAATGTATAGGAAAGAAATAGATTATCAGCAAAATGTTCACATCAAAGATCCACATCGTGCTGTATTATTACAATCGGAAACTGTTGAAACTGTTGAGCAATTGAAGAACTTGAAGAATAAGATGCGTGACTCTGTATCGACTGCAACACCTTTAGCATCTCGCGCACATGCCATATCTCTTTTCAACAGTATTGAACCCCATCTCAATGTAAATGATAGAGGAGAAATCATTACAGATGAAAATAAAGTGATTGATGCTTCACGTTATGAAGACTTGATTCAGTATGCGACACGTAGAAAGCGCCGTCAGGGCTATGTTCCACCTGGTTGGACATACTTTCTTAAACTATTGAAAAAGCATAATGTACCAAAATTTGCTTTGAATAATGAGACATTGAAAGAACTTGATTCAACATTGGCTACTGCTCCAATGCTTCAGACGATGAAAATGCCAACAAATTGGTTTAAGACGTCACCTGCTACATCCCCTCCCACACTCACTAAGCAAACAAGAGGAAGAACTCGACGTAGATCTACATCGCCACTAAAACTAGTAAAAGGAAAACGTAAAACAGCTCCTCCCAGGAAATACATGTTCTCAGACTATTAATATGAAGCAGATGTGTTCCTTGCCATGTAATGAGCCGCCAGAGGTGAATGTCTTTAAAGAGTGCTTATAAAGCTGCACTCGTTGAACGTTTTAATCGCACATTAAAAAATCGCTTGTGGCGACATTTTACTGCCAACTTGACACAAAATTGGACAAAGGTTCTACAAGATACACTCCATGCCTACAATCACTCTATCCATCGTTCTATTGGACTCAGACCAGTAGATGTAAATGCTGACAATGTAGATAAAGTGCGCGAATCATTCCAACGTAAACGCTCTCATGTGAAAAGTGATGTGAAAATTGGTGATAAAGTTCGTATCTCAAAAGTGAAAAGTGTTTTTGCTAAAGGGTACCTCCCGAATTGGACAGAGGAGGTATTTACAGTATCAAGGATTAATCAAAAAGACTCTCCGACCACCTACAAGTTGAAAGATTACGATAATGAAGAAATTGAGGGTAGCTTTTACCGCGATGAGATTGAGGTAGTCACTGAAAGTGAAACATATTTGGTAGAGAAAATCATTCGATGTAAAAAACGGCAAGGTGAAGAATGGTGTCTTGTTAAATGGACTGGTTATCCTTCAAGTATGAACTCTTGGATGCGTCGTGCCGACATCTTTCATCTAAGTGATCGACAGTGATTCATGGAAAGTTGTAACTAACAATGTTTAGGGTTTGAGGTATGAATCCAACTGCCTCATTTTATTCACGACCCTCCTATGTAAGTGGTGGAGGACAAATTTACATCGGTGCTCGCCGCCAACGTGGAGGTAGCATACTTGGTGCACTGAAATCTGTTGTAGCACCTCTCATATCCAATGTCGGTAGATCTTTAAAACGAAATGTTTTAAGTAATGCCGTTGGCTTTGCTGGTGATGTTGCTAGTGATCTTTCCAGAGGTAGAAGTTTTAAGAGCAGTTTGTTGAATCGTGGGAAGGAACGCGGTTTAAAAACATTGAAGCAGACCATTGCTGGTGTTACTCAAGGAAAGAAATCACCTAAACGAATGAAAAAAGGAAGGAGGAAACATCGCGGAGCTGGTAAGGTGCGATCTTCAGTCAAAAGGCATTCACGCAAACGTCGCAGAGGCTCTAATCATTCATCAGGCGCTAAACGACGACGCTGCTATAACTTCTAATCATGGAGTGTAAAACTTCCGGGTTTTGTTTGTTCGATCAACAAGCCATACAGACAGATATTCTTAGTTCAAGTATTGTAGATTATCATCCTCGAACAGCTGAGAATGCTGGCCCCATTGAATTTGTTATTCCTGGTGGTAGTGATGACTACATAGATTTGAGTTATGCGATGCTTGATTTGAGGTTTAGAATTCAGCAAGCAGATGGAACTGCTATTGACGATGCACATAAAGTTGGGCTGAATAATTTACCATTGACTACATTACTTCGTGATGTTTCTCTAACGATTGGACGATTGGAGAGCAGCAGGTGGAAGGTGGTCAAGGCGATTATATTCCTATAAATCATATTTCAATCATGTATCACAGTTTCATCCAGCAGCACAAAAAAGTCATATGGAAGCCATGGGATGGTACAGAGATGAAGCAGGAAAATTTGATGTTGAAACAAACAGTGGCTTTGTAAAGCGACCTGCTATGATTAAAGATAGTAGAGTATGTCAGCTATATGGTCCGCTAAATTTAGACTTCTTTAGACAGTCAAAGTTTTTACTCTGTAATACCAGCATGCGACTCAAGCTGACATTGAATAAGCCTGAATTTGCGCTGAATGCATTTGCTAAAGTTGACAATTTTAGAATTCATGTGGAAGATATTGCACTTTACATTCGTCGAGTAGTACCGAATCCAAGTGTCATTAGAGGACATGCTGAAGGTCTTAACCGCCAAAATGCCATTTACCCCGTTCAGCATACAAAGCTTCTCACCTTTACAATTCCGAAAGATCAAAAGAGTTTCATGAAAGGTGGCCTCTTTCCATCGGAAGCACCGAAGCTCCTCATGGTGGCAATGGTTGAAAATGACGCATTTAATGGTAATATAAAGAAGAATCCTTTCAATTTTAAACACAATCAGTTAAGTGAAATTGCTTTACGTGTAAATGGTGTGAGTCATCCTGGTCCACCCTACAAACCAGATTTTGCTGCGGATCAATTTATGCGCAGTTATGTTGATTTTATGGATGTCTTTGGCTTTTACAATACGGATGACACCAACGGACTCACTATGAAAGAGTTTAAGAGTGGATATACTATTTATGCATTTGATTTGACTGCTGACAGCGATATTAGTGCCCCCCATCGTCAAGCGAACGTGCCTCATAATATTCGTTTGGATTTGACGTTCAAAAGAACACTACCTGAGACGATCAATGTATTAATTTATGCAGTCTTCGATTCAAATATTGAAATTACAAAGTATCGTGACGTGATTCTTCAGTATAATCGTTAATGAGTTGGTTGACTGCTGACGATATTAAGACTAAAGTGCAGCGTAATGCAGACGAAGCGACGTTGAAAGCTTTCGATAATGTCTATTCACTCGATACCTTACCACCTGCAGTAAATCACTATCCCATCTTTATTGTGCTAAACAGTCATTCGCAGAATTTAGGCGGTGAGCATTGGAAAGCGATCTTTATTGGAGAAGACCGACGTGGTGAACTATTTGACTCTCTTGCTCAACCTCCAAATATACCAACACAGCAGTGGTTGAGAAAACATACGCGTCAATATCAGCGAAATGAACGCATACTGCAACATCCACTTTCATCAACGTGTGGGGCTTTTGTACTGTACTTCATCTTAAAACGTTTACATGTATCTCGATTTGTATCTGTTATTCAAAACTTTTCATGTAATCCATCCTCTAATGAAAAAATTATTTGTAAGTTCTATCATGATTTGAAATAAAAACATCATGTTGGAAAAATTGTTTTTTATTTTACAATCCGCTGGGTACGTACATACTCAATGAGATAGTCTAGGATCACATTTGCTTGTACATGAGATTTTAGTCCAGTAATGATCACTTTACTATTATGAAAGATTGCCACATGCACAGGTAACCAACAACTAATGAGAGCTGCAGGAAAAAGTTCGGGTTCATAACACAAATTGTAACTGCTGGTACGAATCTTCAAAAATGATAGACTGTCACTCAATTGAGTAGAGATCACCATATTGTCCACAGTCAGATTCGACATCACACACCTCTCCCTCTTCCATATCCGACGTAGTAGTCTTTGTAGCTCTAAGCGCATTGACTGCGCCGATGAATGAGAAAGGGCGCCGAGAATCTGTACAGTCCCATTTGGGAAGAGTTGAAGATTCCGTGAATTGTTCATCTTCACCACTAACATTTGAGGACGGCCCGGGTAATACTTGCTGTTTGGAAGCTGTTGGTGTTAATGTTGTGAGATCGATTTTGGTGTAGAGTCTGAAGCGACGGAGAATGTTGACGATGGTGTAGCGATGGCGCTTCATGATGAAAGAATGAGTAAATTGAGCGATGTACCTTCCTTTTATACTTTTCCCAACTACCTTGATGAAATGTGAAGTTAGTATGAAGTTGGGAATGATAGAGTTGAATTCGCCGATTGTTGACGCGCAGCCAGATGCGATTTCCAATACGTGAATGTCTTTTCATATAGAAGTATTTCAAGTCCTTCATGATATGATGTAGAGATTGAAAATTATGATAAGATAAAGCAAACTCTCTTCTCACATTTCCAGTTGAATCTTTGAAATAGACGTTTCGATCATGATCCGTTTCAATACGTTGTAGGGAATCTAATTTCCAACTCATGATGTGTGGTAGTCATGTCTGATTAAGATTTGCATAGTAGGGCGATGAACTCACGACGAATAAATGTCATGATGGAGCGATGTATGTATCTTCTATACTTCTCCCAATTGTATTTGCGAAATGAGAAACAGTTTGCGGAATGAGAATGGTAGATTTGAATTTCATTTCTGTAATGTTGAAGCCAAACTTGATCACCCAAGGAGATGAATCTTAATGTTTCAAAATATTCCAAATCCCTCATGATATCATTGAGGTTGACAAATTGTCGCCATGTTAATGTAATTCCTCTTGATGTATGACCATGAGAATTTTTGAAATGTACGTTTCCATCACGATCAACTCTGATATATTGTAGAGAGTCCAAAATCCAAGTCTTCATGATGTTATGCAAAGCCGCAGATCAGCAATATAAAAATGTCGTTTTATCATATTTTGCTTAGCAATGCAGCTACAAAGAGATTTACTAGTAATCGAGCCGCACTCTTTTCTACTCCCATTGATCATGCACAACTGCTAAATGGAAATTGGGAAGTGGGTGTCACTCAACTTGTTTATAGCAACTGTGTCTATACTTTTGATCATGAGGTGATGACTATTAATATGAGGCGTACAGCTGCTTACCATTGTGAAAAGGGGTGCCGAGTATACATTCCACAGTGGCCAAAGAAAGATCTCTTATCATGTAAAAAGTTTATATATGATTTCTTGAATAAAGCGTGTAAACATATTGTCCAATTTACTCCGCACAATGATGATTATACCTATGTACATCATGTAGTTGAGAAAGATTGGATTGTTGGTTTAAGTCCAAGTTTAAGAAATGATTTAGGCTACCTCGCTAGCGCCTTAACAAGCTATGATAATTTTAACGTTAATTACCACATAAGTGGTCATAAACAGTTAATATATCGAGAGGAAGCTTACTATGTAGATCTTATTCCAAGAAATGAGAAGACGTTGGTGAAGAAGATTGTGATTAAGCCAAGAAAGACAAACATGACTCCTGAAACATTATTGAAGAAATTTAATTATCTCCTTCGAGTTGATGGTAAACAAGTGGCAACATTGACTTATATTAAATCATCTAATCATATTGCAATAAGCAAATTAAATGATGATGATCTAGTATTAGTTTGTTCAAAAGATTTTCATCAGTTCTTACGACATCGTTCTGCAGCTGTTCATGGAAAATCTGATATGCAACATTTACCATGTGAAAGGCCAAATCAATTTGATACAGAATGGGCCGTATCTTTATACAGAAAGTGTGTAGAGCCTTTTGGTGGTTTCTTACATGAAACAAGAGTGTTGATGCCTCGCATTATTACTTCGGTTAAATTGGTTGTAGATTATTTAAATGAAGTGATTAATGACCAACATATTTCATTTTCTGAAAAAGAAGGTACTTTGTCTCTCACTATAAATGGAAAAGGTATTGAACTAATTATGGATAAAACTCTAATGGACATTTTGGGTTTTGATCAAAATATCTTTAAAAGTGGTACTGTAACCAAAGCTAGCGCAGACATGTCGCTATCGCGTCGTATTAACTATTTTCAGATATATTCCAATATTGGTGAAGATGTACGTGTGGGAGATGTTGAAGCTCCATTGCTAGCAATGATACCATACCAGCCAAAAAGCTGCAGTATTTTATCTGAGCATACTTTCAAGAAAGTGCATTATACAAAGCTGAAATCAAACTACATCCCACAAATTGATATTGCCATTTATGACGATGCTGGTGCGTTGATTCCTTTTCATAAAGATGCTGTGACAAGTATCACACTCCATTTCCGAATGAAGAGTTAATGCAAACGTATGCTAATATATTTTTCCAATGTGAATAATATGGAAAGTGAAAATAAGGACTCGTTTCTAATCTACTTGCCCAGTAATGCTTCTATGAATAAATTTCCCAAAAATAAACCATCAGACTATCGAGTAGAATTAAATCGCCACTGCATTTAGAAGGTGAATGGGAGGTTGGCGTTTCTAGTATTTGCTATGATAGCAATATTCAGAATGTGAATGATTTGGAAGAAATGATATTGACTCCTCGCACCCATGATGGAATAACGATGAATAATGCATTTCAGTTCCATACAATTTAACATCAGATGGAAAGTGGAACTATGAATGGATTCAGATAAAATCAGATTCTTATGAACCATTTTGGAATGAGAAAATTATTAAGGCATTCAACAGTGGTAATACTTCCATCATGAAGAATAAAAATCAGAAAGCTTATGAGTTTACTATCTATCATTGGAGTGGGAGACAGTTCCTCCGCTTTCATTCTTTTACTAAAGGTCTTACGCTGAGGTTGGATAATGAATTCTATCCACATCTTGGTTTTGGTCATGGACTACATCTAACATCAATTGCTACTGCAAATGTTAAAAAAGTTTATTCAAATCGAATCAACAAATTTCATTATAGATTTAAAATATTTGATGAAGATGTTGTAGAATGCGAAGAACGCATCATTTTGAAAAAGCGTGGTGTTCAACCTTTATCACTTATTGAGTTAGTAAAACGATGGAATGAGACTGTGGGTAAGAAGTATGGAGAGAAAATTATGGCGAACAAAAATAAGTTGGTTATTCAGAAATATAATGACAAACTTACAGTTTATTTCTCTCCAACCTTGCGTCATTTTGTAAGACATTATACACCTATTATTGGAAGCGGTGTGGTGTATGCTTCTCATGAATATCACACTAAAGCTGATTCAGTTAATGATGAATGGTGTGACATCTATGGCGATCGCATCAAGAAAATTTACCAGTCTTATGAAGAATCTAAAGTTGCTATCAATATAATGCCGCGTCTATATCATACAGTTGAAAGCTTCATTCATGTAGTAAATCCTTATATACAACAGACGTTGAAGCATGTGATGAAAAGTAAGTATGATGTAAAGACACACCACATTTCGTTTTCAATTGAAAATCAACGCGTTGTTCTGAGACTGGGTGATGACATTCAATGTCAATTGAGTAAAAATTTGAAAAAACTCTTTTGTTTTTCAATGCTACAAACTGTGTTTGCTGCTGCGAATACGATTTGTATAGAAACACCAATGACACTTGATAAACATGAAACAGCACCTTTACATTCAAAGTGATTTGATTCTACCTATTTCTGTTGGTGAGAAAAAAGAAATACATGTTTACGCGATTTCATTCATGATAAAGACGGCTTCATATGGAATAGTCGAGAAGATCGGTTTGAAATCTATTTTCTATCAATTAATTCCCGTTAGAGTTCAAACAAACTATACCCTCTATTGCTATCAAAAAATTACCAATGGGTTTACAAAGAGTGCATTCCATGTGAAAGATACTAAATCCCTCGTAAACATGTAGTTGTTTCGGAAAACAAAGTGAAGTCTTTATAAACA
>CAJQUW010014953.1:0-47728 GCA_907163375.1 Prostheceraeus crozeri
AGACTACTACGTCGGATATGGAAGAGGGAGAGGTGTGTGATGTCGAATCTGACTGTGGACAATATGGTGATCTCTACTCAATTGAGTGACAGTCTATCATTTTTGAAGATTCGTACCAGCAGTTACAGTTTGTGTTATGAACCCGAACTTTTTCCTGCAGCTCTCATTAGTTGTTGGTTGCCTGTGCATGTGGCAATCTTTCATAATAGTAAAGTGATCATTACTGGACTAAAATCTCATGAACAAGCAAATATGATCCTAGACTATCTCATTGAGTATGTACGTACCCAGCGGATTGTAAAATAAAAAACAATTTTTTCCAACATGATGTTTTTATTTCAAATCATGATAGAACTTACAAATCATTTTTTCATTAGAGGATGGATTACATGAAAAGTTTTGAATAACAGATGCAAATCGAGATACATGTAAACGTTTTAAGATGAAGTACAGTACAAAAGCACCACACGTTGATGAAAGTGGATGTTGTAGTATGCGTTCATTTCGCTGATATTGACGCGTATGTTTTCTCAACCACTGCTGTGTTGGTATATTTGGAGGTTGAGCAAGAGAGTCAAATAGTTCACCACGTCGGTCTTCTCCAATAAAGATCGCTTTCCAATGCTCACCGCCTAAATTCTGTGAATGAGTGTTTAGCACAATAAAGATGGGATAGTGATTTACTGTAGGTGGTAAGGTATCGAGTGAATAGACATTATCGAAAGCTTTCAACGTCGCTTCGTCTGCATTACGCTGCACTTTAGTCTTAATATCGTCAGCAGTCAACCAACTCATTAACGATTATACTGAAGAATCACGTCACGATACTTTGTAATTTCAATATTTGAATCGAAGACTGCATAAATTAATACATTGATCGTCTCAGGTAGTGTTCTTTTGAACGTCAAATCCAAACGAATATTATGAGGCACGTTCGCTTGACGATAGGGTGCACTAATATCGCTGTCAGCAGTCAAATCAAATGCATAAATAGTATATCCACTCTTAAATTCTTTCATAGTCAGTCCGTTGGTATCATCCGTATTGTAAAAGCCAAAGACATCCATAAAATCAACATAACTGCGCATAAATTGATCCGAAGCAAAATCTGGTTTGTAGGGTGGACCAGGATGACTCACACCATTAACACGTAAAGCAATTTCACTTAACTGATTGTGTTTAAAATTGAAAGGATTCTTCTTTATATTACCATTAAATGCATCATTTTCAACCATTGCCACCATGAGGAGCTTCGGTGCTTCCGATGGAAAGAGGCCATCTTTCATGAAACTCTTTTGATCTTTCGGAATTGTAAAGGTGAGAAGCTTTGTATGCTGAACGGGGTAAATGGCATTTTTGGCGGTTAAGACCTTCAGCATGCCCTCTAATGACACTTGGATTCGGTACTACTCGACGAATGTAAAGTGCAATATCTTCCACATGAATTCTAAAATTGTCAACTTTAGCAAATGCATTCAGCGCAAATTCAGGCTTATTCAATGTCAGCTTGAGTCGCATGCTGGTATTACAGAGTAAAAACTTTGACTGTCTAAAGAAGTCTAAATTCAGCGGACCATATAGCTGACATACTCTACTATCTTTAATCATAGCAGATCGCTTTACAAAGCCACTGTTTGTTTCAACATCAAATTTTCCTGCTTCATCTCTGTACCATCCCATGGCTTCCATATGACTTTTTTGTGCTGCTGGATGAAACTGTGATACATGATTGAAATATGATTTATAGGGATAATCGCTTTGACCACCTTCCACCTGCTGCTCTCCAATCGTTAGAGAAACATCGCGAAGTAATGTAGTCAATGGTAAATTGTTCAGTCCAACTTTATGTGCATCGTCAATAGCAGTTCCATCTGCTTGCTGAATTCTAAACCTCAAATCAAGCATCGCATAACTCAAATCTATGTAGTCATCACTACCACCAGGAATAACAAATTCAATGGGCCAGCATTCTCAGCTGTTCGAGGATGATAATCTACAATACTTGAACTAAGAATATCTGTCTGTATGGCTTGTTGATCGAACAAACAAAAACCGGAAGTTTTACACTCCATGATTAGAAGTTATAGCAGCGTCGTCGTTTAGCGCCTGATGAATGATTAGAGCCTCTGCGACGTTTGCGTGAATGCCTTTTGACTGAAGATCGCACCTTACCAGCTCCGCGATGTTTCCTCCTTCCTTTTCTCATTCGTTTAGGTGATTTCTTTCCTTGAGTAACACCAGCAATGGTCTGCTTCAATGTTTTTAAACCGCGTTCCTTCCCACGATTCAACAAACTGCTCTTAAAACTTCTACCTCTGGAAAGATCACTAGCAACATCACCAGCAAAGCCAACGGCATTACTTAAAACATTTCGTTTTAAAGATCTACCGACATTGGATATGAGAGGTGCTACAACAGATTTCAGTGCACCAAGTATGCTACCTCCACGTTGGCGGCGAGCACCGATGTAAATTTGTCCTCCACCACTTACGTAGGAGGGTCGTGAATAAAATGAGGCAGTTGGATTCATAGCTCAAACCCTAAACATTGTTAGTTACAACTTTGCATGAATCACTGTCGATCACTTAGATGAAAGATGTCGGCACGACGCATCCAAGAGTTCATACTTGAAGGATAACCAGTCCATTTAACAAGACACCATTCTTCACCTTGCCGTTTTTTACATCGAATGATTTTCTCTACCAAATATGTTTCACTTTCAGTGACTACCTCAATCTCATCGCGGTAAAAGCTACCCTCAATTTCTTCATTATCGTAATCTTTCAACTTGTAGGTGGTCGGAGAGTCTTTTTGATTAATCCTTGATACTGTAAATACCTCCTCTGTCCAATTCGGGAGGTACCCTTTAGCAAAAACACTTTTCACTTTTGAGATACGAACTTTATCGCCAATTTTCACATCACTTTTCACATGAGTGCGTTTACGTTGGAATGATTCGCGCACTTTATCTACATTGTCAGCATTTACATCTACTGGTCTGAGTCCAATAGAACGATGGATAGAGTGATTGTAGGCATGGAGTGTATCTTGTAGAACCTTTGTCCAATTTTGTGTCAAGTTGGCAGTAAAATGTCGCCACAAACGATTTTTTAATGTGCGATTAAAACGTTCAACGAGTGCAGCTTTATAAGCGCTCTTTACACTAAACAACTCAATGTCATGCCTCTCAAATAATCTTGTCACATGCTGATTTTCAAACTCTTTTCCTTGATCACTCTGAATTCTTTTTGGAATGCGACCTTCTCGAAAAATTGTTTGGAATGCTTTTGCTACTCCTTTCCCTTCTTTAGTTTTTAAAGGTTGAGCCCACGCATAACGCGAGAAAATATCAATGACGGTTAAAATAAAATTATTGCCCGAGTTATGTTTTGAAATGGAGGCAACATCGCACAAATCTGCTTGCCACTGTTCATCGATGTCATGAACAATATAATGGCGGGTGCGGTACTTCTTTTTCGCTTGTTTGTGGAGTGTATAGGTAGCCTGACCCTTTAACCATCGTTTCACTTGTGATTGTGGAAGACCACTCGCTTTTGATAATTTCTTGATAGATGCAAATCCTGCCGGATGTTTTACATCATAATAGATTGACTTCAAACGTTCAGTCGATGACGGCTGACTCTTTTTCCTCCTTCTCATCTTTTTTCTTTCTTGCCTTTCTACATTTACAACAACTGCAGCATTTAGCGGTTTTGCGATCGTGTTCACATTGCTTAGGGGTTTCATTATGAGAGCTGGCGCAGCAAGTGCAAGTGACAACGACATTCACCTCTGGCGGCTCATTACATGGCAAGCAACACATCTGCTTCATATTAATAGTCTGAGAACATGTATTTCCTAGGAGGAGCTGTTTTACGTTTTCCTTTTACCAGTTTTAGTGGCGATACAGATCTACGTCGAGTTCTTCCCCTTGTTTGCTTAGTGAGTGTGGGAGGGGATGTAGCAGGTGACGTCTTAAACCAATTTGTTGGCATTTTCATCGCCTGAAGCATTGGAGTAGTAGCCACTGTTGAATCAAGTTCTTTCAATGTCTCATTATTTAAAGCAAATTTTGGCACATTATGCTTTTTCAATAGTTTAAGAAAGTATGACCAACCAGGTGGAACATAGCCCTGACGGCGCTTTCTACGTGTCGCATACTGAATCAAGTCTTCATAACGTGAAGCATCAATCACTTTATTTTCATCTGTAATGATTTCTCCTCTATCATTTACATTGAGATGGGGTTCAATACTGTTGAAAAGAGATATGGCATGTGCGCGAGATGCTAAAGGTGTAGCAGTCGATACAGAGTCACGCATCTTATTCTTCAAGTTTTTCAATTGCTCAACAGTTTCCGATTGTAATAATACAGCACGATGTGGATCTTTGATGTGAACATTTTGCTGATAATCTATTTCTTTCCTATACATTTGATTTGCAAGAGGTTGCTTTACTTGCTGCATGGCAGTCAATTGTACATATTCATCCTGAGGAATAACAATCATGCGAGAATAAGAACTCATAGTTTGTAGATAATCATGGGAGTTTTCAAAATATCACTTCGAAATCTAAATTCTTCCGGACACTCTTGCGTAAAGTCAATGAATAAGTAACCGTATGGTTTTTCAGTAGCTGCTTGAAAAATTTCAATTAAGGCTTTTGATCCTCTGGGTGCAACTTGTCGCGCTAAAATTTCAAATTGACTTTTATCTCGCGGATTCTTGAAAATAGCATAATAGTGTGTATTCAGGTTTCGTGTACGAGCTTCTTTTCCATCAGGAAACAAATTTTGTGTAATATAGATGATAAAACACCTTTTATGGTGTGCTGCGCGAGTGAACATATCTGTAACATCTTTTGAATTCTTACTTTCTTTTAATAAATCATCCAATACAACAACATCATTAGACTGAAGTTTATCCACTGGAATAATTCCTTCATGTCGAATAAAGTTGCGACTTTGCAATTCCTGAAACAGCGACGGTTGATAAATACCATAACACCAAATCACTCGATTGATAGGTTCCTTAAACAACTCCCTTCTTTTATCCAATAAATTCAGCGTGAAAACAGTTTTACCTGCATGAGATGGACCTGATACAGTCAGAACTTTATCACATTGAAGTCTGAAATCCATTTTATTACTTTGAGACTCAACATTTGCATAATTAACGCTTAGAGCCAAAGATATTTCCCAATAGGTTGCCCACGGCAGGAGCTATCATTGGAAGTATTGCTGAAAGGAAACCGCCCTTTTGTGTTAGAGTTTTCCTCTTTCTTTGAAGGGCGACTTTAGGATTGGAGATGAAACGCAATTTTGTAGCATATCGCTTAAGTAACTTTCGTTGTTTTGGCGCTAATTTCTTCGTCCTCAACTTCCTCACATGAGAAATAATTTCACAAATGAATTTATCGTTAGCATGTCGTATAGCATTGTATCGCTGATTTGCTTTCATTCGTCGGAGAGCTTGAATGGCTGAAGAAAACTTTTGACTTTTACGTTTCGTCATTTTACGTTTCGCCATTTTCCGTGTTAGTCTTTGCTAAAACCTATCTTTACCACATTTGCATAGGTACTAACTATTGCGACATAAGTGACACTCGAAATGAGCAATATCACAGTGGTTACATTGGCAAAGTTGAATGCAATTACGTATGAAACAGCGTTGACAAAAAGCATGCTTACATCTCTTGAAGATGCGCTTTTCATTTCCATCCTTTCGCTTACATACATCGCAACACATAGTTTCACCGTTACTGATGTCTATAGCAAGTCTTTTTGAAGATATGAATTTGCTAGCCTTTTCTAAATAATAGACGCATGTACAGAAGGAATATACTTCGAGAGTGAGCAGACATAGCTCGAAAACCAGTTGTGCTACAATCAAGTACCACTGCATTTTCAATTTTTCTTTATGGAAAGTTGAATGTGAATATCTGAAATCGCTTCAATCACTAGACTGCTACCATGATGGTTAAATGCGTTAAGACGTTCAGCAATTTTTATCATATGTCTTTTAAAAAATTCTTGGGGGTGATCTACCACTTCCATTGAATAAGAAGCAAAATGGAAAGAGCGACTTTCCACCTCTTCCTTTCCAAAATGACTAAACTTAATTTTCGCAACTAATCGCGCCATGACAATGCTATCAGAGAATGTATTCATTAACTCTAGAAATAGAGTGCTAGCATCATCGACCACTGCTTCGATGTCGGTCTCATCTTTATGAAATTTTATCACATAATCTTGAACAGCTCCTTTTAAACTTTGCCTATGAAAACGTAATGTTCCGCAGTCGTTTGAGAAAGACATGATCGCCCTTTATCTAACCCATCCATTGCATGAAAACAACAACTCTTCTCATAGTAACATTTATTGAATAATGGTAACAAGCATGCATTATAAATCAATGGTTTGAAAGAGATAAAATAGATACAGCTGGTAACTATCATACAGAGAGCAATGATAACCATACAGGACTTTGGCAGTGTTGAGGTAAGGAGGAAAGAAGCATTGGTTATGAACGTAGCTACTACAACGAACAGACAAAATAGGAACACACAAATCCTTAAAACGTTTCGTGACTTCATGATAATGTTGATTCACTCTACTATCCCAAGGCGGGAGCAAAATATCATCAATGATTAGATTGGGAAATACTTTCCTCTCCTTACCAGGATTATTACAAAAGATGCGTATAACATTGAAAGCAGCTAACCATCGTTTAAAGTCAATAAGAAGAGCACTCTCACAAGAAAAGCCATAGTCTTGCAAATATTTCAGATTAAGTCCATGAATGTGTTTTCTCGCCCATTGATCAACATTGGGATCGCAGTTGGCATGTTGATGATAGACACTGACAATCTGATATGTCCAATTGTTCATAGCAATAGCACTGAGCTCCTGTACAGGTTCACCCTCACAATCCATAAAAATGATGATAGAAGCCTAAAACGGAAATTTACACATCTAAGGAAGCGTTCTATAACATATTACAAAATGAAGAATTACATCGATGCTTTTCACGACAAAATACACAAATGATATGATGGCAACGAAGAAGTAAAATGTATCTAATAAGACCACGTCTGCGACACTCAAAGCACATAAGCGAATTGTCATAGGGTAGAGTTAGGAAAGGACTAGTAATTCTCCTTCTTTGATTTGCGTTTTGATGTAGCATTCTTCTCCGACTTGCGCTTCGTACCACTGCTGTTAAGGATTTGATCAATTATGTCGTCCACGTTGGGTGGTTTTGGAATATATAGGATGGATTCCATATGCATGGAGAGAGAGGCTATTTTATTATCCTTGTGTCGACCATAATATAGCCCATTCACTTTGAAAAGGATATCCCAAGTACCTTCTCCGAGCTCATCACATCTGATGGGTATTGAATGATCTCCCTCCTTCTTATAGTAAGTACACCAATGTGATACCGGTAGGCAAATGTGATTACCATCCCAAATCTTTCTATAGGGAGTATCCTTGTCATCTCTCGCCTTCCACTCTTGAGCAAGAGGAGTAGGAATGTCCATATTTAATGTCACGTACTCCTCAATAATATCAAGTTGGTGGCGAATATACGGACTCACGGGGATCAGTATGTAGTCCCCATACTGATTGTGCATTATCTTGACATCCGTGGAAGGGAGCATTCCCGTTTGGAGTACTACGCTATGATCATCATAACGCAAGGCTTGTTTAAATTTACGCTGTAGCGGTGTAGGATTATGTACCTTGGATGTTTCTTCCACTGGCCTCAGTTGTAGATGATCTGACCGTAGCGAACCTTGTAACGTTTGACCGCCATTTTGTCCTACTAGTGCAGCAGATGGAGTAGATGCCTGAAAATGAAAAAAGATTGTATTAAGTTTACGTTCAAGGGAGGAGAGGGAGGGAAGTAGCGACTTACCATTTTAGTTGGATAATAGAACAGGGAACTAGAGAGAGAAAATGTGCGTCCGTCACTCGTGTGATTCAACGATGGAATGATTCTCACTGTGGAAGGCTCGCTATTTATAAAGAAATGCTTGATTCTCATTGGATGATGATCCTCATTGGACAATAACATCAAGTTGATTCCAAATCTGGCCTCCGTTTACCAATCCGATAGTTCGTTTTGAAGCTACAGCCCAAAACGTCCCAAATTCTAACTCTGTCGTTTTTCACCAATGTCCCAAAATCTTAAATGGCGTCTCACATGTAAACGAAGGCAGATACGAACAAGCCGATTCTTTCACTGAATTTGTCTCACTCTTAGCTTTCAAACGAGCTATCGCACGACAAAATCCGTCCACTAGAAGCCAAAATCGAAGCAAGCTGTCCAGAGGGGGGGGGGGGAGGTCAGTGAAATTTGATGAAAAATGTTTTGGTGACGGTCCCAGGTCGAAATTCCACACTTTGGAAAATTTTCAAAATTTTACCCATACAAAGTCACTCTGACACTTAGGATTTTTTCAGGTAAGCGAGCTCCGACCTAAAATCTTGTAACCGCTCTAACTTTTGAACGAAGACAGATAGGAACAAGCCGATTGTTTCACTGAATTTGTCTCACTCTTAGCTTTCAAACGAGCTATCGCACGACAAAATCCGTCCACTAGAAGCCAAAATCGAAGCAAGCTGTCCAGAGGGGGGGGGGGGGACGTCAGCCGAAAATTTTTTCTCTCCGATTTCGCTGGAAACATCCTTCCTAACCCAAAATTTCACGTAGATTCCGAATCTGGACTCCGTTTTCTCATCCGATGCTTCGTTTGGGCGCTACACACCAAAACGTCCCACATTCTATGTCAAAATTTTGAAGAAACAGTTTTTCTCGCCGATTGCCTTGAAACTCACCCTACCGATGCAGAATTTCACGCTGAATCCGAATCTGACCTCCGTTTTCTCATCCGACCACTCCTTCCACTCGAAACAACCCATTTTACAACCCAACATTCAGCAGATTGCACCAAAAACATCACACACTATAGCCTCAAGACTAATCCTGGCGGTCGCCCACGTCAACCTAGACGGTCGCCCACGTCAACCAGGCGGTCGGACCCACTCACCCGAGTCTCACACTCTGTCGTTGCAGAGGGGGGGGGGACTCAGACACGAAGCACCACGGCGGCCGACCACGACACTCTGCCGTGCCAGAGGGGGGGGGGACGCAGCCACGACGGCGGCCATCTTGCGCTATCCAGAAGTGGAGTTTTACTTACTACTACCCTGCAATAAAAAGGTAACAGCAATAGACCTCCACAATGACCGCCACTACCCATGTTTCGGCCGCATAGGCAGTCCGATATGTGATTTGTTATTGGCACGAGTCTTCATGTGTCTTTGATTTCTTCGTTATTAGCAATAGTTTTAAATCGATTATTAAGTGATAGAATACTAATCACGATTTGTGATACTGCTCATCTTGCTTTCTTCATAGGTGGTCATCTTGCATCCACAATGCAGTATACTGGATAGATATAGCCATCTTGTTGAGTGTTAAGCCTTTATTACTAGTATATGGGTGAATTAAGCCTAATTGATTATTGACAATGATAACTATAAATCAATTTATTAAATTTCGATAGAACAGTCAAAAGTCAGGTAATAATGTAAATAATATGTAACAATGCGTAATAAGTAACTTTAATGCACAATAATGTGTGATGTATAATAAGTCATGATGCTAATCAGCCAAACGGTAAATAATTTCATAATATTTTCGATATTTAGTAAAATCATATAGTGGTTTGAGTTTTATGGATGGAATATACACGCAAATACAAACTTTTTTGAAGCGATATTTCTTCATGCTTTTAGACTCGGAGTGTTGAAAATGGATTGCTACCCTCTAATAGAGCGCCACCAAAGAGAGAGAGCATTGAAAAATAGACCGATTTGTTAATCACTAGCTACTCATGCAGATTCATGAGTGTCAATGCCATGTAAAGGGACTTTATGTAGCCTATGATTTATCAATTTCTCTAAGTGAAGCTGTCATTATACTTCTTAATTGTCTCTTTATATATAACGCATAGTTCAGTGCATATATCTCTGGTCTTCCAATGATCTCAGTGTATTATATGAAAAAACATCACACGGACCATTGAACGATATGTGCCATTGTACCATTTTATCATGCTTGAGTCATGGTATCTTGAATATGATAATATGTCATGCTATATTTCAAGAATGTCGAGATTCAAAATTTTCTTGCTTTCCATGCCCGTCATTGGTATCTGAGTAGTAAGTTAGAAAACAACAATCAGACACCATTGATGTGCATGTAGTGGTATGCTATATACAGAATTGTTGGAAATTCACGCCGTCTTCATGTGGTAAATGACTCGAATGGAAATTAATGGATTTGGATATTTCCATGGACTTCTGCATGGATTTCCATAGCATCTAGAAATCTATAGTTATTGCCTGATATATTCCGTATATTATGTACATAACAAACGGAAACCATCAGATATCACACTCCAAATTACAGGTAAAACTATGCGTTATGATAGATATCATACGATGTTTTCAAGCATTATGCTATAACAAACTCCGGCCTGCGGCCGTCGTTTGTTATGTTGATAATCCTTTCAAATATCGTGTGATATCCTATATGAAATGCATAATCCGCTTGGCTAAATTCGCGCTACTTAGACAATAAAACAAGTCGGCTGTCCAAAGTACCGGTATCATTATAAAATGGTTAATCGAGTTGGTCAATCATGGTCATCACAAATTTGGTTATTACAAAGTTATTAAATAAATAGTATTATACAACATGCATGTATATTATAGTATGTATTATACATTACATGTATTGCTTATATAAATTATTTATATTTTATTTATGTGTGTTTTCAACAACTGACGAAAAGAAGTAACATAGACAAATGAAACATAATCATTTGAAAGTTAATAAGATAGATTACGTACATTAACAATGGCCTGGATAATGAAAAGATAGTAATGAACTTCGTAATTACCTCTTGAACAACAGTTTTCCTTGATAATGGCTCGCTGTACATCCATCGATCACATTCTGTGACATCTGAATCTCTTTTGCACCATCCTCTGAGTGTAATATTTTCCTCTTCAGAGACGGTTCTATTGAATATGTCTGAGGCGTTGTAAGAAATGCATCTTAGAAAGGGAGATTGCATTTGGAAAATGACTATGCTTATCACAACCGCTTGTTTCATGGATCCCAACACGATGAAAACGAAGAAAAGTAATTGATGGATTCCACACCCATTTACCAGATTCAAAGCTTTCTCATACCGCATGATTTGGAATTGCACTTTGGAAGATCTGGCGCAGTGCGCTAAATACAGAAATAAACCATTTTGTGACATGCACTTGAAAAGAGTATCAAATAATAAACACTGTAATTAGGTGATAGATTCTCGCTTATTGTGATTGGTGGATGTCTGGAATTCCTATCTTTGCCGATGCGTTCATAGCGCGAGGTTAACAGATGGATGCAAGCTGACGCATTGTGCTCTAAATGCTAATTGTAAGAACTTTAAGCGCCATTCAAGACGTCAATGTACTGTTAGGATTATTTTTGCCTGTAAGCTACAGTAGCACGCAAGAACGATTTTATGGTAGCGGTGAACGGAGACTAAAAGGTTTGTGTGTTTAAACACATTTTTATGCGGATAGTGGAGGCATACTATTTATATTCTGGCGAAAGCTATATTCGCATTGGATTAAAAGGATTCATTTTAATAAATCTATAAGGAATGAAATGACTATGCACCAAAGGTCCTGGACAGAAATTATAAAATGGTAGATGGACAACTAAGTCAAAGGTGTATCGCGATAGAAATGTAAAAATTAATTTAATTAGCACAGCTGACGTGATCAGCAAACTCAACATTCATAATATACTGAAATATTGATCAAGTAATGGTGATTAAATAAGAAGATCCGTGTTAGATTAATATATTTATCAACTCATTCATGAACAAGTGTGGCCGCTTAATAACCGTTGGTTGTTGGTCTCCAAAGATTTAGTTAAACGTTATTTTGGTGCTCCTCAGGAAGTCTCAAATGCATGTATTGGATATAATGAAATATCAATATCAGTTGTGCTTTCCAAATACAAATGAAGAGATTCCTTTGCTCACCTTGAAAGGCCTTGTCCTAGTGAAGGGGCGGCCTAATTTTCCTCTTCCATCTCGAGCGGTCTAATGCATCCACGGTTGAGGCTCCAATGATCTTAATGTCCTCCAGCACGTGGCACTCCCATGTCTTCTTTGATCACCCACTGTTTCGTGAGCCTGGCACAGGCATTCCCAACGCTAGCCGGGTCTGGTGTTTGCGAGGTCTACGTACTACGTGCCCGTGCCACCTCAGCCTGGGCCACTACATGATCCCATTAATCGGATGAATCCGCGAATGTCTTCATTTCTTATCCCGTCTCTTCGTGTTACCCCGAGGATGCTTCGCAACATACGCATCTCTGTTGCGTGATCCTTTGGCAACTCTTCTCGTTGACTGCCCAACATTCGCTCCCATACAGCATCACTACTCGCACCATGGTTGTGTAGATCTTTGCTTTTAATTTTGTCGGCATCTTCTCGTCAAACAGTACCCTTTTGCAGTTGTGTAAATGCAACACGGTATCTTATATAATCAGGAAAAAATATGCGTTGTAGTGAAGATTTCTCACACCAAATTATGATCAACTTCAAGTCATCTATCGTGATCATTAAGTTCTCGGTTTTAACCTGTGGCTTGTATCAACACAATCTATCATGACTGTTCATTTTCTGACAAAGCCACTTCAATAAAGCATCCTCAAATATCTGAATTTATGATTTATTTTACTAGGCCATTTATTTTACATTTCAGTTCATCACCATCCTCATTTAAGTCAACATTCTCCAAAGTCTTCGGCAATTATTCAAGGGCATAGTATGAGCAGGAGCGGTCGGAAATGATGCGAGGGGTAATCACTGAATACCCCCTTCCCCGAACTGTCTTCAAATATATTGCAATATACATCGCTAGTACTCTATCCAAAGGTCCCTGACAGGAGCCCTGATCCCTGCTCGATGTTTCGATTATTTCTATGAAATTATGAAATTGCTAGTAGTAAGCCCGTTCCAAAATCAAGGACAAAATGTGCAGCGATGAGTCATCATGCTGACTCAGCCCCGTGACCTCGCGTGACCTTAGGTGATGACCTCGCGTGACCTTATGCGATGACCTCGCGTGACCTTAGGTGATGACCTCGCGTGACCTTAGGTTACCGTTCCGCGTCATGAAATATGTGATGTGGCTACTGCTGGTTTTATAAATAGTGCTAAAAACGGGAAATGTGAAGGCGTGATGTATTACTAAGTGCCATGTGATGAGACTACAAGCAGAGGCGGGAGTGATCTTGACCTGACTTCTCCGGGGTTGAGACTACAAGCAGAGGCAGGAGGAGTGACCTTGACCGGAAGTCCTCTCCGGGAGAGAGGGTGAGACTACAAGCAGAGAAGGGATTTTGTCCAGGATGGAGCATGTTTTGTGTCATATTGTGTAGAAGTGGATGTCTTTTGTCCACCGTTGCCACTGGTGTGTGACTGCAACATGTGATGGGACACTAGGTCATTAGATGCATGTAGTGGGAAGAGAAAAAATCATTCGCCTCTCTCTCTCATCAGATGACTCCAAAAACCGGGTTTCCGTAGGAAACCAAGACAGATTTTTCGATTGTCGCACTCACCTAAGGTGTCAGAGTGAGTGGAGAGCCAGGAGATGGCCTGGAGATCAGACCATCGCAGTAGGCCTAAACTCTAAAGGTATGGTTCTCTGCTTGTAGGAGTCGGATGGACTTCGTTCAACGTTTGTTCGAGAGGTCATGATTCGGGTCAAGTCATGGACTACTTACAAACGTTTTATAAGTAGTGCCAAACTACCGAAAAATTTAAATTCATTGTTTTTGGAGGTTTTCTGGGGTTTTCGACCCTCCTGACTTCAACCAAGGCATTTGCAATGTCATAGAAGCAAGTTTTCTGATGAGACGAGCGATCTCGACCATTCATAGCGTAGGAAACATCCAATAAAAGGAAGAAAGTTGAGATAGTTCTTCACATTGGTAAGTGTCGGTGGCTCTGCTATCAGGCCAATTCCAAACCAGTCAAAAGGTGCATGGCAAGGAGAACTTCGGTATAATAATGTCCTGTCGATGGGCGATCTTTCGAGACGGTGGTGAGACCCGCAGTGATAAGTGCCGCATGGGGTTGAAATTTCCTTAATCCGACTGTCCAACGGTTGTTGTGGCTTCAATTCCTCTACGTAGCGCTTTGAACGTCAGGGCGACACTTAGGTATCTGTCACAGGTTTCCTTATAAATTCTCCATTGCACCGAGTGAGTCAAACATCTGACTTGTTATCGAGTCAAGGTATGACGTGCTCCAAAAGAAGGGACTGACTAAGTCTAAGGTTTCTCAAGTCAAAGGTTTCTAATTCTTATGTCTCAATGTGACCGTCAGGGTTACCATCTGTCGAAGGTAATCTATCTCTATTGCACTGAGTGGAGAATCCGTTCTTTTAAGTTCTGTCTCACGGAGGGATGATCAAACGGGGGACCACCACATACAACATATGCTACTCTCTTCTGTAGCAAGCAATCTCTTATCATGAAACGTTGTTGATAGGAATCGCTATGTCATCCACACTTCAACAGGGTAGGAATGTTTTATAATATCAAATAAAGGATGGAAAAAACTAACAAGCATGATAGAGTCAACAGGAAAGACTCATTCAGTGTATAGAATAAAAGTTCAGTATTGAAAAGTAAAAATCAGTTGCGTAGTGCAAGAACATCCAGTGACAGATGATGTTTGTGAAACGCAACGTTGACTTTCATAAATTCTAAATGTTTAGTTATCCGTTTAAATAATGTTTCGTAGAGCAGAAAGGTTAAAATGTTGTCATCAGTTTAAATGATTTTTGTAAAAGTGGAGACTTAAAACTGTAGTGAGAGTGTTGTAATCAGCCTAAATGATTTTTATAAGAGTAGATGTCAAGTAAAATGATTTTTATAAAAGTCTAAACGCAAGCGTTGAAATAAGTTTTGTAAGAAGTTAAAAACATTGACATGATTGTGTGAAAGTAAAGACTTAGCGAACGTTGAAAACAGTTTTATGAGAGCAGTATGAGCAAAATGTTTCTACAGTCAATGTTGTCAATGTACATCCATCTGGACAGTACTAGAAAGTTTTAGAAGGTTTTACTGCACTGTGTAGATTGTTTTGTTTCACAGTGTTAAAATGTTTTATAGTGAGTACTACAGTGTTGAATGTTTTATAAAACCAGGTAAAGTCTTGTCACAAACGTTGAGTGTGTGAGAGGGGGTTAGCAATAAGTTCCATGACATTCCTAAGTCCATCACATTGATCACAAGTCCTAAAGTTCATCATCTGAAGGATAGGGTTCTCTACGATCGGATTTAGGGATCTAAGGTTTTATATAACACAAGTGAATGTTAATCGTGAAACATAAAGTCTGTTACTATTGGTCATAATGTACATGAGACAAATTATCAAGTCTTACCAGTCATTGAAATGAAAGATAAAGTATATTTCGCTACTGACAAAATATATGAATGAACAAGAGTTATAAAACCGAAGTTAGATTACACTGAGTCATCAACACTTGTAAAGGTGTAGAAGTCATATCAAGCATATTCAAGTGAGTGTCCATTCTTGGCACCCATCATCATTTGAAATTATTTGAAGATGAAAAGTTGCATTCGTTTCCCAACTTCATGGTTTGTAGCAAGAGACCTTGGCTATTCGTTGAAAGCTATAGAAAGTGCTACAAATGTAAATGAAAATATTGAAGCTGGGGCTGTAGTTGAAAGACTAATGGGTCTAGATGAGTATGCTATGAATCATCATTTGGATCGAAGTTGGATAGAGGATTTTTCCATGCTACAATGTAATGATAGTGAAAATAAGAGGATGAAATTGATGCCTTCTCTCGCCTGGTCAGAGTACTTTAGCCATCTGCCACAGGATAATCTATGGGGATAGGATTACCTACGACTGAATTTAGGGATTTTAGGGTTTTATATAACACGAGTGAATGTTTACCGTTAGTGTATAGTACATTTACTAACTTCACCGTTTGTGAATGATATATCTAAATTGCTAAAGTCCATCATCTATGGGGATAGGGTTACCTACGATTGGATTCATGGATTTAGGGATTTAGGGTTTTATGTAACACGAGTGAATGTTTACCGTTAGTTTATAGTACATTTATTAACTTAACCATTAATGAATGATATATCTAAATTGCTAAAGTCCATCATCTATGGGAAAAGGGTTACCTACGACTGGATTTAAGGATTTAGGGTTTTATATAACACGAGTGAATGTTTACCGTTAGTATATAGTACATTTATTAACTTCACCGTTTGTGAATGATATATCTAAATTGCTAAAGTCCATCATCTATGGGGATAGGGTTACCTACGACTGGATGTAGGGATTTAGGGCTTTATATAACACGAGTGAATGTTCACATCACAGCCAGTTGTAGCTGTTAACAGCAAATTCGTACATTGTGCTTAAAACACGGCAAAAAGATGTTTGATTAAAACAGGTAAAATCAATATATTTCTTACCAACAAATAGTCTTAATTTGATATGATGTATGATGTACTATATATGCTATTATGGTTAATTACATTACAACTTTATCATATGATACCTGGTTATAACAATGATGATAGAGATAAATGTAGATTGTAGATTTTACAACTTGACGACATCTGAAATGTTATAGATATGTTCTTACCTTTTATATGATTAACGCTCTTTACATCCCTTTTGAACCTCATTGAAGGAGACATTTTTACCAAGTTAAGTGTGGCCAAAGATTCTATTGTTATAATTTATTCTCTAGTAAAATCGTAGCTTCTCACACGCTACACCTGCGTGAGATGGAACTCTAGATATGATTCCGTTTGTAAAGCTATTGAAAAAGAGCGTTTCAGGAGATGAGCACATCAAGTTGCTTACCACAAAACAAGTAATATCTGAAGTAGCGAAACAGTTAATGATTCTTCAATGGGATGGATCTAATGCAATTGATGTAATTGAAACATTCAAGGTCATCAAAGCTACCTGGCAGACGATTGAGTTTTCCATCAGTTTGGATCAAAAACAAATCTTAATACCATATGTTGCCTGACAAAAGTCACACTGACTATCAAAATGAAAAACAAAATATTCAAGATTCTATGATAATGAGTAAATCGCTAGACATTGAGACTTTACCTGTCCATCGTACACTGATAAACATAACGAAGCGTGTTGCTGTCACAGAAGCGTCAGTTGAAAGAGCTTTCTCGATACATAAAATGTTCCATAGTCGGTTACGAGCACAGTTGTCGACTCAAAGACTCGACGATCAACTGTTATTCGCTACAACATGTCTAGAATCTTGAGACTCTAGGTAGATAATGAGCAAAGAGTAAATAAAACCTAAGTGAAATACAGGGTCATACAGAGGTTTAGGATTATGCAACGCTTGTAGTGTTGATATGAATGTTGTTCAACAGATTGAAATCCGTTAAATGATCTGCTGATATGATTTACAGTGAACAAGAAAATCAGTAAGAGGAGTGATAGGAAAACGTCTTCACAAATGCAGATAAGTGAAGACTCTACTAAATGACTGCATGCATTTTTTCATCCATCATCAAAGTGAATTTAGTTCAAGCGAGCTACATGAATGTTAAATGTCGCACGCTGACAGACATAAGTTTCCTAATTGTACAGCAAAACTCCTAAATCCCTAAATCCATAGGATAGGTGTCCGTGTTGAGATTTAGGGATTTAGCGTTTGAAAAGTTTAAGTTACATAGATAAATCAATAAGTCCATAGCATAGTCAACCCTATGACAAGACTTAGCGTTTTATATGATCCATGTTAGCAATATCTGTTCGTGTAGAATGTGACTCAATGCGTTTAGTCAGATAATGTATCATTAATTTCATTTACTTGGTTATATGATGAAGAAAGTGTGAGATATAAGTGAAAGCGATCTCATAAAGTTGAGAACACATAGTAGTAACATTGTAGGAATAAGTAAAGTGAAAAGTTATGTCGTATGAAATGAGTGATACAATATTAGCTCATATTGAAATGAATTGTTAGTGTAACAAAAAAGCTATGTGAGTTTCAATAACATATCATGTACATACTGTGTCGTTTTCTTTTCACATAAAGTTGGGCTTCAAAAACAGGGGATTGACATGAATAAAGTTGCAACCATTTTACTGTTTGTAATGTTGGGAATAATATCAGAATCACTTCAGAGCTTGTAAGATAGGTGAAGTATAAAATAATGTTAGAATCATTTCGTTTTCTTTACTCAGATGAAACATCACTGCCACGTTGTGTGAAAAAAAATTGCAGTGTAAAGGTAAGTCGCATCACTATGTTTATTTACTGTCACGACTATACATCTGAAAGGTTGAACTATGGGAACATTCTTTCTAACTGCAATACTCTCACACTTATTTTTCAACATGAAATCTAGAGTCGGAGCGTTTATGAGGACGCGTATGTATAAGTCTTTCTGACACATTCTGCTTGTCATGAACGAACGTGGAAACGATGCGATACCGTTTATATGAGAAACTTCAGCTAAATACAACAACTATTTGAAACGGTACAGCCATATATGACTGTCATTGCCTGCATTACTATAGAACATGTTGCTCTGATGATTCTTCCACCACCCTTACTATTTCCATTTAACGGGTGGTGAAGAAATAAAATTCATGACTTCACGTCTAAGAGTCATCCTCTCTCTACACACGTTTATATTTTACATCATGTAACTGCAATAGATCCTTGCTACTTATCTTAAGGGCTTTAAAACTTTAAACATGATGATCTCATGGCAGTTAGGACTTTGAAGATGTCTGTTGGACAAGTTTAACACTTGTCATGAAGTTGCTTTCTCATCAGATGAATTTAATAAGAGCTTCTTCATTTTCTAAGAAAGATAGAGATCCTTGAATCTAGTGTTTGTGTGTGGCACAGTCTGTAACTTTTCTTTGTTAATAGGGTGGCCTCCAACGAATTGGTGACCGGTCCTTCGGAAGGACCGATGAAATACTTCGATTACTCGAAGTATTCCGGACGCTGAGTTCTCAGCAACGCCAGATAGTCTAGCGCCATATCCCTGAACAAAGGGTTTTCCACAAGCTCATGTGGAATGAGGTGGACGGGGCAGCGAATTGCTTCGCCTTTCTCTGCCTGCAAAGCAGCCAGGAGAAAGACTTTCCCCATCTTCACTCTCCATCCACAGCGGAGCTCAAGAGTTCGGCTCATATCAAAGAAAGCTATATCGAACGGCATTGCATCAAACGACTTGTATTTGATGAATGAGTGTAAACGTCTCCTTTATATTTCTCCAACATTTTTGTAACTGGCTAGCAAGGCATTGAAGAATTGAAAAAATCGGCAGTGACCATGCTTTATCAGCAAATGGTTTCTTGCGCATGCGACACTATGACGGTGTACAGTAACGAATTGTCAACGTGAGAATCCTTTCAGTCGCCCACGATGATATCTCCGCTGCGATGGCAATGAGCTGTGTGGGAATCAGCTAGGTGGGAAGTCTGAGATGACGATACGTTCCTGCATCCTTGTTCGTTGGACAGATGCGGTAGAACATTCAATGTGTTTAATGCGACAAACGGGTGCAAGAGAGAGAGAGAGCGTTATCATTCATCTTTGTGTTCTACTCTATCTGCTGAGGGGCTAGCGCGACACAGGGCACAGTACACTCGTACTCGTGTAGGGGCATAGTGCACTCGTGATTCTTTGTGTGCACAGGAGGGGAACATCTGTCTCACTGATAGGTTTTATAATAAACATTTTAGCTTCTTTTGAATGGCAGCGTGTTGAATATTGCAAGCATTGTTAAACGTCAAGCCATGTGCCATTTTCACATCGTCTGCATTCGCAAAGAAAATCACTTGATACAGGTTTCAATGTTGATTCTATTATCAACTTACAAGCAACGCACGGTTCGTTTAAAAATGAGACACGTGTTGATTTTCTTCATTTGTCATGGACATGAAAAGCAGACTTCGATTCTAACCTTTCTTTACAATACTGATGGACAGTCCTAATGTACTGTTCGCTGTTTCATACCAATGAAATAGTTCCACTGACACAGACTTGTCACTCAGTCTTGATAATTCAATGACATTACATGCTTTGCTGTTTCCTACTGATGAGCGTGTTATGGTCCCCTACACAGACTTGTTCATTTTGTTAGTTCAATGTACGAGTCACAAAGTTGAACTGCATCTAAGACTTATGCGTTTTTACAGGTTTTTATATCAACTTTAAACGCGACTTCAATCTATGAAAGTTTTATCATCATAAAGTTGTTGTCACTCGTCATGTAGTTTTACACCGCGGTTCATGTTTACGAATTTCATTTGAACGTCAGAAAGTTGAAGTTAGAATATATGTTCATCTGTCTATGATGAGTGTAAACTCTCTCGAAACACAGTTCTCCTTTACCAGTTTCCCGTAAAACGTAGGCAACACTTTTGTGGGGGACTCACTTAATCTAGCAGGTTAATTTTTATCTCACATATGTTTTGAGTGTTTCCTAACTCATATGCATTATAAGAAACGTTACAGGTCGTTATGTGTATACTTGTATGCTGTCGATGCAGACGCAAAAAACGTTTAACACTGTCTTTATTTACAGAACAGTCTATACACGCATTCAATTTGATAAAGGCAAACAACACATTTAGTAAAACCGGTATGCTATCGATAGTGACTGTATAACGTTTTTCAAAACATTACACACGAATTTGTCTTGTGTGAATTCCAATTGAAATTTTACACCATATCAAATGGTGTTTCATGTTTGCTACTTAAATGGACGTTTATAGTAGATTCATGTCATCCTAATTTACAGAGTCCTGTATGTTTCAACTTCTGGTCACTTTTCTATTATACATTTCTTACAATGAAAAGCAGTTGATTTACATCGGACAATGTTGAAGAATGTAACTTACTTTCAACACTCAAAGCTTCTTCAAACTTTATGTTTCATCCAACGGTTAACATTCACTTGTGTTATATAAAACCCTAGATCCCTAAATCCAACCGTAGAGAACCCTACCCTTCAGTTTTCCACAAGGTGGAGAAACGGAATGTGTTGACTTACAATTTCGTTCCTACGGACAAGAATATGTTATTGATGTTTCTGAGTTTTATACACGACATCTGCGGAAGATTATTCCTCGGATGGACAACTTTCATGGTTACGGCAATCATTTGCTTCTGAATAAAATAAACCATATTGTCATTGCTATTAGTAAAACGGATTTCAATGATGTTAAATCAAAGACCAAATAAAGTATTTTTTCATGACGACTTTTTGCTAACTATACTTTAGAGGTAACGAGTCTCTACTGATACCATGTAGTTGATTTCTGTAAACGGTAGACTTGTTACCCTTTGTGGTAGTATTATTCATCAATGGTTTATCATGTTGAGTTCAATCTTCGAAATAAGTATATTTGGAACATCACATGTCTCCCTATGTTTTTTCTGCTGATTTTAGTAACTTACGTTTTCTTTAATACTTGTATAGCAATCGACTGCGATGCAGTAAAGTAACGTTCAGAGCTTGTTCACCAGCGAAGAGAGAAGTCTGTGATGTGATGCATGTGGTGCAAGGGTGGCCTCCCATTTCATCATTTATTCTTCCCCTCTGCATTCCATATCCGAAGATATGTGGCGGGCTTGGGACCGCTTTAGCTGCATTAGAAAGTTGGCTTTTAAGAGGACCCATGGTGCGTTCTTGGGAGTGACATTTGGGGAACGATTAGGTCTTTTTCAGTTGGCCTGCAATGAAAGAAGTAAGAATGAGGAAGATGGTACAATGTTATGTTCCAGTCATAATACTTACGAAATTTGTGCGGCTTCCTGTATTCAATGCGGATGTCCTCTCGATGTTCGATGTTGAGGTGATAACACCGGAAATCCGCACTATTGAAACACTCCTGGGTGTCGTCCATTGTAATATTTGGATAAATGAGTGGGCGTTTGGGGACAACACCAGGGACCGGAATGTGAATGGAAGTGAGGGTCTTCGACTCATCATTCTTCCTCAAACACGCCAACTCACGCTCAAGCTCACTCACTCGGTTCAACGCCTCCTCCTTCAACTTACACTCCCTACTATGCTCTCACTCACTCACATCCAACTTTCTCTCCATCGCTTCCCTCAACTTTCTCTCAGCTACCTCACTTTTCTTCGCCTCCACACACTCATTCAACTTCTTGCTCACACTGTCAGCACTCGCCTTCAGTCGATCGCGCTCAACAGTCACCTCCTTCAACGTACTGTTTGCAGCATTCAACTGACCCCGCAACTTGTCACACTCATTCCTCACATTCCCATACACCAACGCACCATCCTTCGACAGCACCACTTTTCCCGGCACACTCGACTAACTCACTCCCACAATACACCTTGGCAATCGCTCAGGAGACGATTGTGCCAGCGGCTTAGTCGCTGACAAAATCGTCTTCACTGCACTCTCTTCCTCACTGACAACACACCTCTTCACATCTACAGTCTCAAACTCACTCTCATGCTCACTCTGTACAACAATCCTTTTTCTTTTAGGTGCACTCACTTCATCATCCAAATCCACATCACTCAAACGCTCAACAGTCGGCTCAACACTCTTCGAGGGTTCGCGCGCCACCATCCCTGCTTCAAACAGCATTCCCTTCTTCCACACAACACTTTCTTCATCATATCCTTCCCTATCACCCTATTTTCACACTTTCAGTGCACCATGCTAAACTCATCGCACTGCTCATCACTCTTGACATTACAACACACAATACCACACCCTCACCGCTGCAACATGCCCCTCATTCTTCGACAAATGGACTCGAAGTCTCTCACCCCTAAATACATTTCCACAGCCGCACTTCGCCAACTGAAGCTTCTTATTACTATCCTTTGTCATTGTGAAAATCTCTGAAAGGATATAGAATAGTTTGTGAGATTGAGATAATAGTTGTCAACTCATGGGAATAATATCATCTACATGAGAGGCCTACCTTGAAACGTTTGATAGCAAACGTTGTCCGAACAATCACTATTCGTTAGGAAATAGAAGTGAAGTCGAGAGAAACCTAACTTGCAACGTTTGATAGCAAACATCAGAGCACTCACCGTTCGTCTTGCAACTTGAAACAGGAGTGAAGACTAGAGAAAAGACGTGGTTTATATACCCAGTGAGCACAAAGCCATCATTCAGACCTTCCTTATTTGCCCACGCGTTTGACATGACAACAGCGGTTTTACCAACTAAGGAGATCGGCAGTCGCCGTGCTTTCAGTAACCAACTTCCAACACAAAGACTGGTTACTTATGACACGAAAACTTTGTTGCATTTCATGAAACCTGATAAACTTTCTGACCATACGAACGGAATAAACTTCAATGATCAGCAGGGGTGCTGTATTTGCTGTTAACAGTATACTAGCTGTTAACAGTAACAGCCAAGCTGTTAGCTGTTAACAGCAACGTTAACAGCTTTTTATATTTAATCGTATTTAACTAGCTTTGCAACTGTAATCTGCCCTGTAGACTGCTTAACTTCGCTTCCAATATAAATCAACTTCCATTGAAGTCAACAAATCCCAACTGCAACTAACATTTCAATTTAGCGAATTACATCTACATGCTAGAAACATTGTGTCTTACGTTTAGTAGGCATACATGATTACAAACAAGACCTCCATGACATAAACTTCATATTACACAAAAGGAAACAATGAACCTAAAAAGTTATAAAAACGATTATATTTAAGGAAGTCTACAGACTTGAAACTCTATTGAATCACAACAATCTTGAAAACAACTTTGTACCATTGTCATTCTTCATCCTCGCTAGAGAGATGTTGAGTATTTCATTTTCAATATCTGTTGAGATATTTGTGTCATAATTCAAGATGCTAGGCATGTTGTAGCGAATAAACAGTTGATCGTCGAGTCTTTGAGTTGACAACTGTGCTCGTAACCGACTATGGAACATTTTATGTATCGAGAAAGCTCTTTCAACTGACGCTTCTGTGACAGCAACACGCTTCGTTATGTTTATCAGTGTACGATGGACAGGTAAAGTCTCAATGTCTAGCGATTTACTCATTATCATAGAATCTTGAATATTTTGTTTTTCATTTTGATAGTCAGTGTGACTTTTGTCAGGCAACATATGGTATTAAGATTTGTTTTTGATCCAAACTGATGGAAAACTCAATCGTCTGCCAGGTAGCTTTGATGACCTTGAATGTTTCAATTACATCAATTGCATTAGATCCATCCCATTGAAGAATCATTAACTGTTTCGCTACTTCAGATATTACTTGTTTTGTGGTAAGCAACTTGATGTGCTCATCTCCTGAAACGCTCTTTTTCAATAGCTTTACAAACGGAATCATATCTAGAGTTCCATCTCACGCAGGTGTAGCGTGTGAGAAGCTACGATTTTACTAGAGAATAAATTATAACAATAGAATCTTTGGCCACACTTAACTTGGTAAAAATGTCTCCTTCAATGAGGTTCAAAAGGGATGTAAAGAGCGTTAATCATATAAAAGGTAAGAACATATCTATAACATTTCAGATGTCGTCAAGTTGTAAAATCTACAATCTACATTTATCTCTATCATCATTGTTATAACCAGGTATCATATGATAAAGTTGTAATGTAATTAACCATAATAGCATATAATACATCATACATCATATCAAATTAAGACTATTTGTTGGTAAGAAATATATTGATTTTACCTGTTTTAATCAAACATCTTTTTGCCGTGTTTTAAGCACAATGTACGAATTTGCTGTTAACAGCTACAACTGGCTGTGATGTGAACATTCACTCGTGTCATATAAATCCATAAATCCCTAAATCCAGTCGTAGGCAACCCTATCCCCATAGATGATGGACTTTAGCAATTTAGATATATCATTCACAAATGGCTGAGTTAATATATGTACTATAAACTAACCGTAAACATTCACTCGTGTTATATAAAACCCTAAATCCCTAAATCCAGTCGTAGGTAACCCTATCCCTATAGATGATGGACTTTAGCAATTTAGATATATCATTCACAAACGGTGAAGTTAATAAATGTACTATAAACTGACCGTAAACATTCACTCGTGTTATATAAAACCCTAAATCCATAAATTCAGTCGTAGGTAACCCTTTTCCCATAGATGATGGACTTTAGCAATTTAGATATATCATTCATTAATGGTTAAGTTAATAAATGTACTATAAACTAACGGTAAACATTCACTCGTGTTACATAAAACCCTAAATCCCTAAATCCATGAATCCAATCGTAGGTAACCCTATCCCCATAGATGATGGACTTTAGCAATTTAGATATATCATTCACAAACGGTGAAGTTAGTAAATGTACTATACACTAACGGTAAACATTCACTCGTGTTATATAAAACCCTAAATCCCTAAATTCAGTCGTAGGTAATCCTATCCCCATAGATTATCCTGTGGCAGATGGCTAAAGTACTCTGACCAGGCGAGAGAAGGCATCAATTTCATCCTCTTATTTTCACTATCATTACATTGTAGCATGGAAAAATCCTCTATCCAACTTCGATCCAAATGATGATTCATAGCATACTCATCTAGACCCATTAGTCTTTCAACTACAGCCCCAGCTTCAATATTTTCATTTACATTTGTAGCACTTTCTATAGCTTTCAACGAATAGCCAAGGTCTCTTGCTACAAACCATGAAGTTGGGAAACGAATGCAACTTTTCATCTTCAAATAATTTCAAATGATGATGGGTGCCAAGAATGGACACTCACTTGAATATGCTTGATATGACTTCTACACCTTTACAAGTGTTGATGACTCAGTGTAATCTAACTTCGGTTTTATAACTCTTGTTCATTCATATATTTTGTCAGTAGCGAAATATACTTTATCTTTCATTTCAATGACTGGTAAGACTTGATAATTTGTCTCATGTACATTATGACCAATAGTAACAGACTTTATGTTTCACGATTAACATTCACTTGTGTTATATAAAACCTTAGATCCCTAAATCCGATCGTAGAGAACCCTATCCTTCAGATGATGAACTTTAGGACTTGTGATCAATGTGATGGACTTAGGAATGTCATGGAACTTATTGCTAACCCCCTCTCACACACTCAACGTTTGTGACAAGACTTTACCTGGTTTTATAAAACATTCAACACTGTAGTACTCACTATAAAACATTTTAACACTGTGAAACAAAACAATCTACACAGTGCAGTAAAACCTTCTAAAACTTTCTAGTACTGTCCAGATGGATGTACATTGACAACATTGACTGTAGAAACATTTTGCTCATACTGCTCTCATAAAACTGTTTTCAACGTTCGCTAAGTCTTTACTTTCACACAATCATGTCAATGTTTTTAACTTCTTACAAAACTTATTTCAACGCTTGCGTTTAGACTTTTATAAAAATCATTTTACTTGACATCTACTCTTATAAAAATCATTTAGGCTGATTACAACACTCTCACTACAGTTTTAAGTCTCCACTTTTACAAAAATCATTTAAACTGATGACAACATTTTAACCTTTCTGCTCTACGAAACATTATTTAAACGGATAACTAAACATTTAGAATTTATGAAAGTCAACGTTGCGTTTCACAAACATCATCTGTCACTGGATGTTCTTGCACTACGCAACTGATTTTTACTTTTCAATACTGAACTTTTATTCTATACACTGAATGAGTCTTTCCTGTTGACTCTATCATGCTTGTTAGTTTTTTCCATCCTTTATTTGATATTATAAAACATTCCTACCCTGTTGAAGTGTGGATGACATAGCGATTCCTATCAACAACGTTTCATGATAAGAGATTGCTTGCTACAGAAGAGAGTAGCATATGTTGTATGTGGTGGTCCCCCGTTTGATCATCCCTCCGTGAGACAGAACTTAAAAGAACGGATTCTCCACTCAGTGCAATAGAGATAGATTACCTTCGACAGATGGTAACCCTGACGGTCACATTGAGACATAAGAATTAGAAACCTTTGACTTGAGAAACCTTAGACTTAGTCAGTCCCTTCTTTTGGAGCACGTCATACCTTGACTCGATAACAAGTCAGATGTTTGACTCACTCGGTGCAATGGAGAATTTATAAGGAAACCTGTGACAGATACCTAAGTGTCGCCCTGACGTTCAAAGCGCTACGTAGAGGAATTGAAGCCACAACAACCGTTGGACAGTCGGATTAAGGAAATTTCAACCCCATGCGGCACTTATCACTGCGGGTCTCACCACCGTCTCGAAAGATCGCCCATCGACAGGACATTATTATACCGAAGTTCTCCTTGCCATGCACCTTTTGACTGGTTTGGAATTGGCCTGATAGCAGAGCCACCGACACTTACCTATGTGAAGAACTATCTCAACTTTCTTCCTTTTATTGGATGTTTCCTACGCTATGAATGGTCGAGATCGCTCGTCCCATCAGAAAACTTGCTTCTATGACATTGCAAATGCCTTGGTTGAAGTCAGGAGGGTCGAAAACCCCAGAAAACCTCCAAAAACAATGAATTTAAATTTTTCGGTAGTTTGGCACTACTTATAAAACGTTTGTAAGTAGTCCATGACTTGACCCGAACCATGACCTCTCGAACAAACGTTGAACGAAGTCCATCCGACTCCTACAAGCAGAGAACCAACACCTTTAGAGTTTAGGCCTACTGCGATGGTCTGATCTCCAGGCCATCTCCTGGCTCTCCACTCACTCTGACACCTTAGGTGAGTGCGGCAATCGAAAAATCTGTCTTGGTTTCCTACGGAAACCCGGTTTTTGGAGTCATCTGATGAGAGAGAGAGGCGAATGATCTTTTCTCTTCTCACCACATGCATCTAATGACCTAGTGTCCCATCACATGTTGCAGTCACACACCAGTGGCAACGGTGGACAAAAGACATCCACTTCTACACAATATGACACAAAACATGCTCCATCCTGGACAAAATCCCTTCTCTGCTTGTAGTCTCACCCTCTCTCCCGGAGAGGACTTCCGGTCAAGGTCACTCCTCCTGCCTCTGCTTGTAGTCTCAACCCCGGAGAAGTCAGGTCAAGATCACTCCCGCCTCTGCTTGTAGTCTCATCACATGGCACTTAGTAATACATCACGCCTTCACATTTCCCGTTTTTAGCACTATTTATAAAACCAGCAGTAGCCACATCACATATTTCATGACGCGGAACGGTAACCTAAGGTCACGCGAGGTCATCACCTAAGGTCACGCGAGGTCACGGGGCTGAGTCAGCATGATGACTCATCGCTGCACATTTTGTCTTTGTTTTTGGAACGGGCTTACTACTATTGCTTTCAACTACCTATAATTCACCGTCCTGTCACTACCTTCTGCATGAATTTTTGATGATTTCTATGACATGATGAAGATCTTTTCAGTTAGCTATGACTCTTTGAGGAAAATTCCAGGATATCTGCTCGCCCAGACGCTATATCAATGTTGAAAATCTTGATAAGAGCTTGATAAGACCTATACTTATAAATGAGCAGCCACTAAATCATTTCTTTTGAGTTGTTTGGTTTGTATTTATGTAAATCAAAAACTTCGGGACGAGGTATTTGCCGACTTAGATGGGAACTGCGGACGTTAAACTAATAATGGTGTCAGTAGTCATACTCAAAAATATTTTTAAGCAAAATGTTGGCGAAATGCTAATGGGAAGAACTCTCAGAACGAAATTGCCAGAATTGCCTGCATATCAAACAAAAGAAGAAGAGATCGTGACGCTATTGGAAAAGAAAAAGGTAAGATTTATACAAATCAGAAACGCAGGGCAGAGACAGTCGAAATAGCTGGTGGAGATAAAGTATTCATGAAAAGCGAAAGAAAAGGAAAACTGGAACCATACCAACAGAATGCGAAGTCATAAACTGCGAAGGATTACAGTACATAGTTAGATCAGAAAATGGACAAACATGTTGAAGAAGGTGCCGAAGGAAGAAATCAAGTTAGATGAGGTGCCGGGAAATCAAAGCAACAGACATTTCCAACGCATCAGGTCATGCATCCGATACAGATAACACGATTGAATCATTACGCAGATCATCTAGAGAAAAGGTGCGGCCTAGTAGCCTTAACGATTTGTGTTTGTACTCTAAAAAAACTTCTCACTTATCGTGAACTATGTTCGTACTTTGAGAGACAGTCCTCATGAACTTAGATGATTCATTCATTTCGCGAAAAGTTTTGTATTTTTTTATTGAAAATTTGAGTTTTGTTTTCAAGATGTACGTCTTCATGAATTGCATACGTGAGGTGAATTTTGTAGGTGTAAAAGATTGTATTTTTGGTATTCGTCAAATCTTTTATTTCTGCAACATGAATGAATATCTTGGTATTGTGTGCAAACATCATGGACCATCTCTACAGAAGAAGCTGAGTGAATCTATTCCGGTGAAACGAGCGAACAGTGGACTTTTGTGTACTACATGTTGTTGATTTTCCTTTTTCCTACGAGTGAATTTTTATTCGTAGCTCAAAGGGGGAATGTAGTCAAAAGGGGAACGTGCGAAAATAAAAAAACGGGTTTTGCTATTGAAGCAGCATGGCGTTGTTCTTCCACTGAGCGGGGAACGTACGATACTACAAGGCGTTCGAACCAAAAATTGATCTTCTGACAGAATGTTGATCATTATTTTGCTTGATTAGCTATCTACAGTGGCTTCAGTTTTTGTCCTGATATTTAGGTAATTAAAGCAATTGTCACTAGTCAATTGTTCACGAAATCAATAGATAGTATAGAACGCGTAGCCATATGGTTATATAGTACGCGTAGCCAAAGAGATGTGTTGAACACTGACAATGGACCTATATTTTGGACACAAAATGCAAAAGACAAGAATCACTCCAAAAAGCACCAAAATTTCTGGATTTCAACATGAAGCCGTAACCCACATCGTGGCAGCATGCAGTCAATTAATGACGTAATGACATTGTAAGAATAATACACCAAAGTATAGAGAGAGTTACTGAGAATGAGAAATTCAAGATTCTCTAGGATTTCAGAATTCGGACGAAGCTGGAATGTGCAAGTCACGGAAGTGTCTTTTAGTTGAAAATGAAAAATTACGTTGAATGTCAAAATCTAATACAGTGCTACTTCAGATCGATCTTTATTATCTGCAAACAGGGTTGAAACTATAGTTGTGCCTAAAAAAGCTCATATTAATTTTCTTAGGTGATCTCCCGTAATCAATTATTTTTGATGTCGACTCATATTCCTATGAACTTAAGTTGTAAGTAAAACTCATTCTTGCATAAATTCGAGTCTTACCTAGAAATTTCTCTCACCCTCATTACCTCGTGTCCCGATATCACCTCATCCGGCATTCCTTCACAGAAAGAAATGTCTCGAGAAATCTTCGATCTTCGACCTCTGACGATAGAAACAGAGCGCGACTGAATTCCCTTACTCTGCCGCATAACGGTGATTACTTGACTGTGGTCCCGTCCAAGTCCCTAGGACTCATGCTAGATCCCCTTATCAGTTATCTCAGGAAATCATTATATGATAATGTGTCTGTAAGAACAATCATTTCTCACTTCACGCCTAGTTCCATCGACTAAATGACTTTGTTCAGGTGAATGCATTGTTGTTTTGAGACATGAGTTGATATCAAGACAGTGACAGTTGTAAACGGAGATAAATCATTTAGTCCGAGTGCTAGTGACATTTTCTTCCTAAATTCGCGCACGAGCTTCTTATTATTTTTAAGATGCAGATAATTGTCACCCAACAGCAGTAAAGCGACCATCCTTGCGTTGCAGCTACAGTCGTCTTGCAAGTTACAGGGCCTCAGACATCACAAAATCCCATTTGTTCATGTATATCCATGTACTTTCGAGGTTCATACACTCAATAACGCAATGATCCTGCATATACAGGGTTCGACAAAAAACTGCGTTTTTTCTACAGCCTTTGATTTTTTAGATTTAATGGTGTTTGATTGTGTTCATTTAAAAGTTCATGAAAGTTTTATTCAAAGGCAATGTCTATGGCATTATTCTCTGCACTGCATGCGCTTTAATAGTGGAATCATAGATATAAACATAGTGTATTTTTGATTCCCGATCGTCATGTCTCTAGAGAGCTTTCCGACTATCTCCGAACATAGACTTAAGATATGCTCTTAATCAATCATCCAATTTTTTTTCCTGATAGTCATGGAGTTTCAGCAGTGTAATGTCTACCTCTTCATCCGAACACTGTCTCAAAATGGCTACTCAGCAACAAAAATTCATCAGCTGCTTGCTTGGGGTGATAAGAACAGTAAGTAAGAGAGTTCGTCGAGGGACGTGAAACGGTGACACGAAAGGAAGGATCTGGAAGACCACGATCAAGCTGCTGCGATGAAAACATCGAAGAGGTGAAAGAACTAATCGAAGATGACAACCATTTATCCTGTGCTGACATTTCACTGCAGACAGGTGTTGAGGAGAGGTCAGTTCATCGGATACTTTCTCATCATCTGAATAAGAAATCCTTGTGTTGTCGGTGGATACCGCATGAACTGAGTGATCGAAATATGCAGCAACGTATTGAGTGTGGCAAAAGCATTTTGGAAACCTTGCGACGTCGGCAAATCAAAAGTAAACTTGTCGTCGTGGACGAAAAGTGGGTCTAGTCAGGGACTCCTATATACTATGTTAATCTTGTTTATTGATAATGGAAATCATACATACTATTCAATACGCACATCGTATACAACTGAAATTTTGAAAGAACAAAGATAGTGATAATAAGTAATTCGAGAAAGTTAGTCAGACGTTTGTGAAGCAAAATACATTTTATTGAACAGTCTAGTGCAGTAAGGAAAGAAAGTTGATGATCGACGCATGGAATGAGACAAGGGTATCTCAAAATGACCGCTTACAGGTAACCTTCGGGGAGCCAAGTGATAGATGAAGTTATTCGGTTTCAAGATATCTGAAAACGTTCGAAGAGCGATTTTATCAACACGCTCGATCAATGAAGGTAATAATCGGCAATTGCTGTAGTCACCGCAATCACAAATGATGTAATGGCAGCGTTTCCTTACTCTTTCAATTTTCCGAATTGACTTTTGAGTCATGTTCATGAACACAGGGCAATTGTACTCTAATATACTTGCAATATATGATTTATATACACTCAGTAGATCGTTTTTACTAACTCCGGGTATTCTTTTCAATTTTTTCAGAAGAAATATACGCTGTGATGCTTTCTTTGTCACGTTATCGATATGGGAATCCCATTTCAAATTTTGTTGGAATGTTAAACCAAGAATTTTAAGTTCAGATACAACTGTCAGCCCAGTCGGTAGATTCAGCGGACATCCTGACTTTCCGAACACCATAAGGCGTGTTTTATCCCTGTTGAGCACTAGGCCATGGATGGAGCACCAATCTTCAATGTTTTTGATTTCAACGTGGATGCTGTCATTTATATTTGAGTCTTTACTCGATGGAATCAATAAGCAAAAGTCGTCAGCATACTTGAAGATTTTTGAGTAGTGAAAACTGTGCCCTACTTGCTACGAATAGGTACATGGATAGGTACATGTAAAGTTTAGTGTTATCAATAGGTACATGGATAGGTACATGTAAAGTTTAGTGTTATCAATAGGAACATGGATAGGTACATGGATAGGTACATGTATACTTTAGTTATCGATAGGCACATGGATAGGTACATGTATAATTCAGTGTTATGAATAAGAACTTGTATGAGATCTGTTTTACTGGATAGGTACATGTGTTTGGTACACTCAGTTGAGTACACTGTGTTTGGGAACGTCTATGATCGAACTTGTGTGGTTTGGTTCTGAGCACTTGGGTACGTACCGATAGACGTCCGTTGTTTGATTTTGAATGGGTTTGCTCAATTGCGACTATTGTGACTATTGCAACCATTGTAATCAAGATGACACATTGATTTTCCTTTTACGTAGACAAACTATGCTATAAATATGAGATAGTTTTTGATGACATACATAATGATGACTAGTATCCCAACGTCGTGGGTTGTCGCAAGAGACCTTGGATATTCGTTCAAAGCCATAGAAACTGTAACAAATCTCAGTGAAAATATCAACGCTGGTGATTTAGTTGATCGACTAATGGATCTAGATGAGCATGCTATGAATCACAATTTGGATCGTAGGTGGATAGAGGATTTCTCCATGCTACACTGCAATGATAGTGAAATTAGGAGGATCAAATTGGAACGATATGGAAAGAAGGAGACATCTGACAGTGTTTTAATAAAAAGTTCTCCCAATAAAAGTGACTTCAGAAGGAAATTAGAACAAGAGACATTTAAATTATTATGTGAACGGAAACTGCGTTAAATGTTTTAAACAGGAACGATCCCTTCTCTTTTTGCCATGTTCTCATAGCGTTATGTGTTCTACATGTTATGTACCCTTTGAAACTTCATCTTGTCCCCTTTGCGATAAAGAAATATCTTCAACAGTCACTGTATATCGTTCATGATGAGTCATCATGCAGGTCTGTGATTGGTCACTATTGTGTCTTTGTGTGACTTCTATATAAGGAGGACATTGTACCGTTCTATTTCAAGCATAATTTGAGGCTAATACAATGTCAATCAGCATGTCGTTCACTACCAACATTCCCATTTCAATAATTTACCGAAGTCAACTCTTCACGGGCAATATATTTTATTCTGCCGTGAATATAACTGGCTATAAAGCGGATTTGGTGGATCTGATGGAGGAAATAGTGAAGTATTTCCGCTGCGGAGAGGACGTTGTGGTGCAGAGAATGTTGATGAGAGTCGTGAACAACGCTCTTACACGAGTTGCAAGATTCTGGCTCAACGAAGTATTTCGCCCACTATCTCAAACGGAGATTGTACCGGAATACTCTCGCTGTTGGTGCAGCAGTATCCAACGGAAACTCAACACATGTCTCCATGACATTATCACCTCCAGCTACTATGACGAGAAGGGTGAGAAGTGCAAACTGGACTTGTTCAGTGGACCGCCATCAGTAAGCATCAATGTGGCTGCTCAAGGACATTCTGAGGTGATCAGTTTGCGGGCATACTATGCCAATATTTTAAAGACTTTCCATTTAAAGCCTTGCTGTATGTGCTGTCCTATTTCAAAACATCTAATGAAAGACATTGAGCAGCTCATAACTGCTACAAATGAGACTCTAGCCGATGTGAGTGTATATCAGTTTCCCTCTACAACTTGCTAAGTGTTTTATGTAATTTTATACGTACCAGCAACAAACTCTGTGTGAATGCTTGTAAACTTTTGTATATAATGTTGTAAGTACTAAGCAAAAATTGTAATTGTATTATCTATTTCCATATTAGAATAAAAATGTCTGTAAAACGGAAGGCATCTTCTCGTCAATCGAAACGGTCCTTCAAACCTTCAAGTCAGTTTAAAAAGGCGTTGCGAAAGTTAAACAGGATACATGATAATAAGAAGAAGTGTAAATTGATTCAAAATTCAAGTGATGATTTCATTCGTGATTTAGCTTTTGCAATACACAAATGTCTACCTATTTACAAGCCTCTGTTGAATGCTGGCTCTTTGAATAGCATAAAAAAGTTTTCAAATCCAAGGAGTAGTGATAAGAAAAGGCGAAACTTAATTCAGCGCGGTGGTGGTGGGTTTCTAAGTATGTTAAATGATATTGGAAACAGTATTAATGGTGTAAACAATAGTCCGCTTGGAAGGATTGCAGCAACTGCTGCAATGTTAATATAAGGTTAGCGAATCATAAAGTGACACGTCATCACTTTGATTGATGAGTCATATATAGGTGTATATAAGGAAGACGCTTTAATGATATTTTACCTTTTTCAAGTGACAATTCATTTGCGCTGGTTGAAAGCTCCGAATTAGTACTTGTTGAAACATGACTCAGAAAATGCATACAATCAGAGAGGAAGGTGACGCTTTTGAGCAAGATCTCTTGAAGCTTCGTCCGACACGAAAGGTGCAAGGGATTGGAAATACGTTCTACTTTCAAACCTTGAATTATGGTGATGATGGATTTTATCTTCAAGTTCCATTCTTCCACAGTAATGGTATGTCTACATCAGGGTATAGCAATATGAGACAAATGCGAGTGACTTTTCCAAAATGGCAACAGGTGATTCTTAAAACTATTGACTCTTTCGCGAAAGAATGTGTTGAGCTGCCTGAAAGTGCTCCCACTCATTGGAGAAAGGCATTAGAGGAAGGAGTTGGTTATAAGGAATTGCCGGAATTCGATACACTGTTTTTAAAACTATCTGATCATTTTCAAGCATTCGATCTCTTTTACAAACGCGATGGAATGTGAGGATCTCAGACGGGGCCGCTATATGGGCTTAGTTCACGTTACCGGACTTTATATTGGCTCACATGGTTCGACTGGTAAAGTCGCATCTTTACAAATGAAGGTTCTTCAACTAGTCTATGAACCACTACCAATTGATAAATGTTTAATTAACATTGATAAGACTGCTTCAAGTGATGGGAAGGAAGAGAGCAAAAAGCGAGGTCGGAAATCTAAAGATGGGAATCCTAAATTGAAGTTGAAGCGCCAAGATGTTGACTTGAAAACTTTCTATGATCCTAATTGTGATGAGGAAACACAAATGTTTTAATTTGTAAATGTTTTAATTTGTAAATGTAACTTGAAAGTTTCTATTCTGAATGTAAATAAACTTGATCTGGAACATGTGTCTGTTTTGTTGTTCTAAGCAAAATTAGCGGGATGATGAGTTTAATGTTAATGGAATTATAAGATGACAGATTTTCGTCTATTCACTGATCGCACAATGTGTGTCGCTGGACCAAGTCAGTCCGGTAAAACTACATTTGTAACTGAATTGCTACAATATAGAAATGAAATGTTTAACAAGGAAATTAAGAGAGTCAAATGGTATTATGGAATATTTCAACCACAACTACATTCTGCACTTCGCCAGAAAGGTTATGAGGTGAAGCAAGGGTTGCCATCAACTGAGGATATCAAAGCAGGTGACTTACTAGTATTAGATGATCTATTACGAGAAAGCAAATCTTCAAAGGATGTAACTGAAATGTTCATTCAAACTGCACATCATAGGGAAGCTTTTATTATCTACATCACCCAAAACATCTTCGATGGAGGGAAAGAGCAAAGAACTAGAAGTTTGAATACACATTATTTGGCAATATTTAAAAATCCAAGAGATAGCAGTCAGATACATCATCTCAGTAGACAGATATTACCTCAACAACCTAAAGTACTTTCAAAAATATATGAAGATGTAACAAAGAAACCACATGGTTATCTATTTATAGATCTAACCCAGGAATGTCCGGAACGACTTCGATTTCGAACAAATATCATACCTAATTCCGCTGAACCAATGACAGTTTTCTCGGTTCACAGTTAGTTTTAAGCAATGTACTTTGTTGCCTTATTATTTTCAAACATGTCGTGTTCAAAGATGGTAGTCATTCCTCAAGAGGAGTATGTACAATTGACTACATTACAAAGTGCACAGGAAGTCAAAAATATAGATCAACCTATTACGAATCAACTTAAGGAACTAACACAAAAGGATACGGAAATTCAGAAGATTAAGGATCCCTATCGACGAATGCAGTTAACAGCTGAAAACATTGACGAGAGGCGACAGATTCGTGACAAGTTGCGACGATTTATAACCTTGTCAACACCTCGACCATATCGTGTGCGCGCTGAGCGATTATTTGACTTCATTGATCCACATGTGAAGTTCAATGAGAGAGGGGAGATAATAGATGAAACAACTGGTGATGTTATTAGAAATAGTCACATAGATGACCTTCTACAATATGCTGTCAGAGATGTAAGGCGAAAACTAGGTGCACCACAAGGGTGGACATATTTTCAGAAAATTTTATCTGATCAAAATGTACCTCACAATATTATTGGAGGACCGACTGTGAATGAATTGGATAAGGGTCACTTACAAGATGGATCAAAGAGTAAAACACCCACGATGGCGGTCAAGCGAGAGCTTGCAGATCCCGATGATCTGCAACCAAAAAGAGCTACTAGGCGCTCAATGCGTGTTGCGAAGGAGTATAGTGAATATTAAGCAAATATGAATTAAGCCTTGCCTCTCTCATATCATGTCGTTACAAAAATTTTGCTGTTGTTTGAAATCTGCGCTCGAAGGCAAAGGAGAAGAGGGCATAGAGGTTAATATCAATTGTGTTAGCAGTTGCTGTGCGAGTAATACGCGTGCAAATCAGAACAAAGACGATGAGTACAGCAGTGAAACTCAGAAAGATTTATTACGACTTAAATCATCCCGCAAGTTTCAGTCGTCCGGAGGTTCTAGCTCGTGCAGCAGGTGTGGGAATAGAGAAAGTCAAGAAGTGGTTGAGGAGTCAACCGACTTACACTCTTCACAAAAATGCGAGAAAGCGGTTTCCAACAAGAAAATATGTTGTTAACAATATAGATAGTCAATGGCAAGCGGACTTGGCTGACATGCAACAGATATCACAGTACAATGATGGCTATAAATACATCTTAACCGTAATAGATATTTTATCTCGCTATGCTTGGGCACGTGCGCTGAAATCTAAACGAGGACCAGAAGTTGAAGCGGCTTTTCAGAGCATTTTCGATGAGGGGCATGTTCCGCAAAGAATACAGACCGATCAAGGGAAGGAATTCGAAAACTCTCATGTTCGAAGTCTCCTTAAAAGTCATAATGTGGAATTGTTTAGTGTCAAAAGTGCTTATAAAGCTGCCATGGTTGAGAGGTTCAATCGCACACTGAAGACAAAAATATGGCGCTATTTCACTGCAAAAAATACACATGTTTGGGTAGGTGAGCTGCAGAAATTTGTTAAGAATTACAATGAAAGCTACCATCGAATCATTAAGATGAAACCAGTTGATGTTACCCCAGATAATGCGATGGATGTATGGCTTCGATTGTATGATAAGAAAGCGAAAAACATTTCCAATGAAAAGAAAATTAATGTTGGTGATAGAGTTCGGATTTCAAAGGTCAAGTCTACATTTGAGAAGGGGTATCTACCTAATTGGACTGAAGAAGAGTTTTTTGTGGATGAAGTAAATACAAAATTTAGGCCCACCATGTATAAATTAATAGATTACCATGGCAATCCAATTGAAGGAAAATTTTACTCTTATGAATTGCAAGTAGTAGACAGAAGTGAAGAGGTGTATATGATTGATAAAATAATTAGGAGGAAAAGTCATGGCAATCAAAGGAAATATCTAGTTAAATGGAAAGGATATCCTGATTCATTCAATAGCTGGATAACGCACCAGGATCTACAAAATGTGGAGATGGGAGACACTCGTAACTTTTAAGCTAATATAGCATGTGACTTCTTCCATATATGACTTTAACATGTCTACTAACTTCAATATCATTCTTCCAAGCAATAGCAACCCCAAGATATTCCCAAGTAACAAACCATCTCTATACTCTGTTGAATTCCCTAATCCAATTACTCTGCATGGACCCCATGAAGTTGCTCTAACTGAAATTACTTATTACAACGATATCAGTTTGCTAAAGAACAACTATTTTGAATTACATAAAGAAGTGCGAGAGAAGGATGATTGCTTTCGCATATTTCAAAATAGTCTACATGGTACATGGGCTTTTCATCATCTAACTTTACATCCTTTTTCAACATCTTCACCATCTGTTCAAAACATGATTAAAATTCAAAAGGCATTTGCAACGTCAACTTTTGATTCTAAGGTTCCCACAATGAGCTTGCAAGATACAGAAAAGGAAATCGGTAGAATGTTTGAACGAATAAATGATCTCTTCAAGCTGACTTTAAATAAATTCTACAAACCAGTCATAAAGGGGTCAACAAAATTGATGAAGGAAGGGAAGCATGTTCTTCTTTTATTAGGTAAGGATTTGAGTCATACTTTTGGGTATTCCAGAACAACTTTCTCATCAAGGTATTAGTACAATGGACGTGGGTGGAATTCGGAGAGGAAAATCACTGATTTTAAATGTAGAATTGTGCCATTGTATGCATTACAAAGAAGGAGCATCCGAGTAAAAAATAAATTTGAGGTCATTAGAAGTGTTGAAGACTTTGCAAGAAAGTTTCAAGGATCAGTGCCAGAAACATTAATGACTTGTGAATATAAGAAAGAGAAAGTAACTTTATTTACTGTTGAAACGGAGGCAGAATTTATTGTTTTTACTAAAAAGACACCATTGGAAAAGTCTGAGTCCGCTGTTATTGAATTTAGATCTGAAATGATTGGGATGTTTAAGGGCCTTGAAAGCGCACCTTGGTTGACAGAATTAAATGATACATTCAAGGTTAAATTGTCCTCTTCTAAACTCAAAGCATCAACAAATGCTTCATGGGATATCCACGTATACAGCGAAGACATATCGGGTGATGAATTGTCTACTTCCAGTGAACTTGTAAAAAGAGTTAATTTGAACATTGAAAGCTTGAAAACGCCATCTGAATTGTGTACAAAGTTAAATGAGTTTGGTGTAGATTACCTTGATGCAGATGAATATCACTTTTCTTATGACCCACATAAGAAACGCATGATTCTAAAGGTAGGGAAGAACTCTCTTATCAAGCTGGATAGCGTGTTAACGACCACATTGGGATTCTCAAAATCAACTATTTATGAAGGTACATCAATAGGCGATACAACCCCATCACTAGAGCGTGATATAAGTAACTTATACGTCTATTGTAACATTATTGAATATACAAGGGTTGGCGACATTGAGGCCCCACTTCTGCGCACATTTCCTCTCTCATCCGTAAGGAAGCAACTAATCAATCGAGAATTTTTTAATACAATGTATCTACCAATCAGCCGAAATTTCATCAATAGAATTGACATATCAATTCATGATGACGCAGGAGAAGTAGTACCGTTCTGTGGTGGTGTTACTGTTTTGACCCTACATATTAGGTCACGAGAATAAGGCTTTACGCTATTGTGACTTCCATAGTTATTCAATAGTCATAATGACAGGCATTTACAGTAGACCATCATATCAGAGCGGTTATCCCGTGTTTGTTGGAGGTAGACGACAAGTTGGAGGAGGCATATTTGGTGCACTAAGACGTATGGTTCTTCCAACACTCAAAAAGTATGGCGTACCAATCATGAAGCGTGTTGGAAGCAGGGCTTTAGATTTTGGTGCAAATGTTGCAGCTGATGCGCTTCAAGGTGAGGATATCGGTGAATCTATGAAAATGCGCGCGCAGCAATCTGCCATAGACGCATTAGATGATTAGCAAAGACGAGACGTACAGTTCGGAAGAAGCGTAGGAAGTCAAGACAAGTTGGATCAGGCCGAGTTACTAAGCAAAGACGCAGGAAAAGTAAAAAGCCGACTAGAGCAGCACGTTCTAAATCTAGACGTCGAGTGAAAACAAGAAAGCGCAAACGAAATTCCACAGCTACTAGAAACAAGTCAAAACGAAGGAAGACAACATATTTGTAGAGCTAATACGATGCAGAGTATCAATTCGGCTTTGTGTTTCTTCGATTCTCCCCCTCATCAGACAGACATCATCTCCTCAACAATTGTAGACATAGTCCCCACAACAAATATCGATGGTAACCAGCAGCCTATTCAGTTTGATATACCTGCCAATCCTCAAGATTATATTGACTGTCAATCCATTGATTTAGAGTTGTGTATACAAATTAAGAAGACTGATGGTACAAATATCGATTCATCCAAGGATAAAGTGGGATTAGCAAATCTTCCTATTGCCAGTCTGTTCTCAGATGTGTATCTAATATTGAATGACAAACAGATTGAAGGAGGGGATCGAGCATATCCATATGGAGCATATATACATACAATGACTCAATTTCAAAAGCAAGCTAAACAGTCACACTTGCAAGTTTCTGGGTGGTATGATGATCAGCAAGGGAAATTTGATGATGTCTCAAATACAGGGTTGAAAAGACGAATGGATTTAACAGCGGATTCAAAGGAATTATACTTGAAAGGACCCGTCTATCTTGATTTCCTTCGTCAATCTAGATATCTGCTATCACAGGTTTAAAATGCAAATAAAATTTATTCGTGCAAATCCTGAGTTCGCGTTAATGGCTTTTGGAGCTACAAACTATCAAGTCAACATAAGTAATGCCGTGCTCAATGTAAGGCGAGTAACAATGAACCCGTCAGTCATCAACGAGCATGCGACAGGATTGAGGAAAAACAATGCGATATATCCAGTTAATCACAGTGTGTTGACAAACTTCACAATTGGTGCGGGATCATCCTCACATGCCTACCCAAATCTTTTTCCCACTGCAATGCCAAAGGCGGTGTATATCACATTTGTGGAAAATGAGGCATTCATTGGTGCTTTTGAAAAGAATCCATTCAATTTCCAACACTTTAATGTTAGCAAACTAGCACTCTATCAGGATGGGAAATTTGTATCTTGCAAAGCATATGAGCCTAATTTCAAAGATGGCAAATTCGCACGTGAATATGGTTCTATTTTCACCGCCCTCAACATCTTTAATACAGACGATTCAAATGGAATTACAATGGATATGTACAAGAATGGCTACTTCTTCATTATGTACAACCTCACAGCAGATGCAGATCTAGGTGGTGAAAGCGTAGGAGTTACAAAGCCTGGAAATCTACGACTGGAGGTATCATTTGAGTCACCTTTGAAGAAAACAATTACTTGTCTCATTTATGCTATCTATGATGGCAAAGTTGAGATAACAAGAATGAGAGACGTGACTGTCAGCTATCAGAGATGAGTAACTTAAGCAACATAGAAATTTTGAGGAAAATGAGGAAAGCTCATCCCTACTCCAAGACAATATTTCTCAATGTCTTTTCTAGAGATAATTTACCTGATTCAATTCCTTTCTATCCTTGTTCACTTATCATCAATACGGATACCAACAATCTTCCCGGAAAACATTGGATTGCTGTATACATCAATCGTTATAAAGTTGCCGAATATTTTGACTCTCTTAATCAACCTCGTTTACATGATATCGCATTATGGATGAACAGGTTTTCCTGGACTGTTAGGAAAGTGACATCGTTCCCACTTCAAAGTAATACATCTCTAATGTGCGTGGCTATGTACTCTATTTTGTCAACGAGAGACCATTGAAAAATAACTGTAAAAGTGCTTTAGAACTATTTTCCAAAAACTGTGATAAAAATGATGTAATTCTTACTAAATATGTTGAAACAGTTTTGAAATAAAGTTTTATGTTGTATCATTAACTTGCTCTCTTTTTTTTCCAAAACAAGGGTTTATAAGGAAAACAAAAACATGCTCATATTTCATTATCTATTCACATATATACAAAAAACATGTTCACATTTCATTATCTATCCACATATATACAAAATCTACAATTTGGTTTTCAAGAAACATTTTTTCAAATCACATATGATGGGAGGCACATCACTTATGTCTTTAAAGCCGGTTATCACAATCTTTCCATTATGGAACACATGAACATGATATGGATGCCAGTTAGTCAATTGAGCTGCTGGAAATAACTCCACTTAATATCTTGAATAATGTTATGATGTAACTTTACGGAAATCATATAGAAAGTGTAATTCACATAACACGGTCATTGTCTTCACTTTCCAATCAGATAATGAATCACCAAGTAAATGTTCCAAAGTTAAGTGTAGATATGAGAGATCACCCTCCATGACCCTTCCAATACATTGGATTGTTCGATTTGGAAAGAATAGGATAGTGAGAGATCTATCCTTCCTCTGAATCCTCCATGTTAACATTGAGGGTCTTCCAAGATGTAAGCTCGTTGTCGGCTTCAATTTGCGTTTTATCAGTAACCATTGTTTTCGGTTGGATATATTCCTCTCGATCTCTTGTAGATTGAGTTTTGACTTTGCTTTTGTAGTTAACATCCGATTTACAACTTCCAACCGTTTGATGTCCTCCATCTTTAATGAATGACGTTATCTGTGGTAGTATCTCCCTTGTAAAGGTTTCCCATGTGACGTCACTGAAACGAAAAAAATCGGATATTCAACATCTTCACGTTTTGGTGAACAGACGTATAGTTTGACTGATGAATCACACTTTATCCATACCTTGTCATCGAGAGGAATCTTGATCCGAGTCTTATGGTTGTCAATGAGATCCGCAAAGTCTTTCAGTGAAGGCAATGAGTCAATACTAATGCAAACGCCACGATGTTTTCGATCACTATTTGCTATTGAATGACGAAATGCTATTCTTTTAGAATTTGTTATGTGAACGTTTTGAACGTCCTAAGTTTCCATGTTCTAATGTAATGAGGCATGTTCCGAAAGCTATGTTTCAAATTTAAGTTTAATGTTTGCCTAAAGTTTGTTATTTTATTAGCTCAACATATCGGAATGATGTTGAGTACAAATTCTTCACATACTCATTCACATTAGGACTACCTATTTATTAGTAATCATTTCTACATATCGGAAAGATGTAGAAATTTCAATTTTAGTAAGACTACTTATGTATTAGTAAGTGTTGCTACATGTCGGAAGATGCAGCAATCGCAAGATCTATTACAAGTGGAATATTATATTGTTTTTAATTAGACTTATTCTACATCACCTGTGACAGGAAGGCATCTCCTTCTCTTCGACGGTGGGGGAAGACCTAGGCTATAGTGTCCATATGGTAATGATAAATTTTTATCCAGCCAACAGCGCTTATCCTCCCAAAGTGAAAGACCTCGCTTCCTAAATGATTTTGTGCTAACTATGTGATTTTTTGAATTTATAATTGTCATATCTTCAGTTGTATCATTCTCACTATAATAGACACTCCTATAGTCATCATGTTTCAATTTTTTAACTGCTGCTCTCTGAATTCCTTTTGCACGTTTGATGCTATGATTCGTAGAGTCTAGATATTTCATGGAATACATTTTCGGTTTTAGTAGGATCATTTCCTCAAGCAACTTTCCAGCACACTCATCCTTAAAACAACCTAATCTAGCTTTGTTTGTAGTTGAGTATAGTCGGTGATGACTGTCATAGTTTGAAGAGTCAAACTTTTCACCGAAGTATAGAAGTATATCTTCCAGACGGACAGATGGTGATGTGTATAAACATAGGAAGAAACTGTCGGTATCACCTCCACAAAGCCGCGTTCTATTTATCAGTGGACATCCTTTTAGATCATTGTAATATAATTGATACATTTCCAACTTACTATAGTCAAGTACTGCTTGACCAACATATATTAATTTATTTAAAACTATTGAAGGTTTGTACATTTCCATACCAACCAGATCTTCATCAAAAATTTTGTGTTGAACATAGAGAGGATGATTTGACAATTTCAGTAGTTGTTTCTCATTGTTGACTAGTTTAAATTTTTTCCTTCTCCTTACATTTTCCATTGTTTTACCATATAAAGAATTATTTTTCAATTTGTAGAATGACTTTTCGAAGTCAGTGTTTGATTGAGCCTCTTTTGAGAGTTCATATCAATGTATGTTTTTAACCAAGGCTTTTGTGTGAATTTTATGCCACTATGAATCTTCTTGATTCTCATGCCCATGCTCAAGTAAAATTTTAAAATTGAATAGTGGACTACATAATTTTCCCTATCAAATTGATGGAGCAGAAGTTTCTTGATAGAAGAAAAATGTGTATTTGGTCTTACTTTTTCATATAGATTTTTCATATAGTGTGAAAACATTCTCTTTTCAATCATCTGCATTTCTGGAGCTAATGGGAAATCGGCAGTGTCATCATGAATGGCTGCAGGATACTCTAAATCTAAATCAAAAATGTAGCCGATTTCACCATCATCATCTATATTTTGAACATTTTCTTCATTTAAAAAATTATCTAATTCACTTTCATTCAACCATTTGAAATTTGAGTGGGGTAGATTTCTACTGAGTGAAGAACCATAAAGGTTATTAACATCTAAGTAGGTCAAATGTCGACTTTCATGTGTATTATTTCCTAATTCTTCAATGCGTGCACGCGCTCGGTGAATGTTGGTGAAAGTCATACCCCCTCTAATTCCTCGTTCAAATAGATTGTACATATTTTCATCTTGTATGTAGTGTGGGGATCATTGGAAGAGAAATTTAGTGCTGAGGTAAAGCTAAGATGTGGGAGACTGACAAAATGTACAGGGTCGACTTCATCCTCACGTTGACTCAATGCTCTAAACACTTCAAATATGTCTGCCAACAATAAAACATCTAACTTCAGATATGCCAGCATGTAATCACCAAATGTGCTACAATTAAATTCAATCCACGCCTTGTTAGCGTGTTCATATTCACTATCGGAACAGTGCTCACGAGTAAGATCATTATAGAATTCAAATTGTGGTGGTAGACAGTCTTCCGTCAACGTGTTTAAGTTTTTGAAGTATGAATATGGAAACACTCCCTTCTGATATAAAACATTATCACTTAATTGTGGAAATTCTACCCTTAATGTCTCTACATGCTCATACGTTTGCAAGCCCTTGGCTAATTCACTCAAGGATGCACTTAGAAATTGATATGAGTCTAAGAATTTTAGTTTAAAGTATACTGTCTTCCCTTTGTATTCATTTACAGGGACACTGGCGGATAAAGTTATATATTTTTCAGCAGTTGCTGCTACAACATCTAATTTCCAAGACTTCATTCTTCCAATCGCTTTATAGCAAACGATGTGGCTATCATAATTTTTAAAATTGTGGAAAAATATGGGGAGCTCCCGTCTGTTATGTCTTAACCGGAGATTGCATTTCCTACATAATGTTTGCCTATATCGTCCGGTGATATGATCATGATCACGAACTTTTATGACTTCATCGCTGAATTTTGATTTACATTTGTTGCAACATTCTGCATTCTCGTGGCGCGCCTAGTTGTTGCACATTGGTTGTCATATAAGTCTTGGGCTACAGTTTCTAAGTGGTGCAAGAAACTAATAATGCAATTTTCTCCCTCAAAGAGGTAATACTTGTTTTCAAATTTTGATTGAAGGGCATTATGCCAGACATGATAAGCTCCAATAGCCGCAGGTTTATGTATTTTATTATCAATGTAGCACTCTATATCTGCATAAATTTACTAAAGGAGGACTTAGTTGATATTCCATGCTACTTGTTAGTACTTTTAGATCTGTCGGCATTTTTTCTATTTGTGCTTTTCCTCGAATGCAAAACTGGAAATGTCGTTCTATTGTTGTCTTATATGTGAATGACTGAGTGCATCTTTCGCAGAAGTATTTATGTCTTTTTTAAGTTATCCTATACAATCTTGACAGCTTTGGAATTCCACAATAGTGTGCTGCTCCATTGTTTAGAATTAGCAAAATATTAACCGTTTGCCTACCAGTAAAGTTACTATTGTAACGAACACCTTTGAGTCCATTTTCATAAAAGTGAATGTTAATTTTAATATCATTATTTTTCTCAAATTTTGGAATATCTTTGATTGATACTGGTGTGGAAATGCCTTCCACATTTAGCTCAGATGTCCACTCACTATACGTATGATTTTACTTCATTCCTTGAATAAGGTACTTCATTATAATGCAATATTGATAAAACTGCATATAGGAAGCAATCATTTGCATTTGAATTAACATTAATGACAGCTTTAGAGTTTTTTAACTTCTTTGGTAGAGGAAATGATTGTCCACCTGACAGTATTGGACTTGTTATTACATTGAACTCTATATTTTGTACATCATCTATAATCCAATTGCTACCCTTTTTTGTGAAGGCTTCAATATGATTTTATTAGACTATTTAGATGATCCTGAAACCAAGCATCATAGTCATAAATATAGTTTGAGGATGATGAGGTAAAGTGTGCGAGAAAAGTTTCTTCTTCTTGAGGATTAGAACGGACATAACGAATTTGTGCAATCAGACGACCGCGCAATTGATAGATCCTTAGTAAGTCAGACAATAAAATTCCCTAACATGGAACGCATGCTTTCTAATAATGAAGTTATGTCCACAGTAGGTGTTGTTGGCGTGATATCATACACACGTGCATGGCCATTGAGTGCGCTTTCACTGAGACTAACAGTTCCATAGTTATTATGCATATTCATCTCACTATTTGTGTTATGTACAATTCATATGCTGTCGAAATCTACTTATAGAGTTAATACGTTTTGCCACACCGAGAGCAGTATTGCATAAAGTTTTGTATGTTATTTGAAGCTCTGTTTGTTTGCTTAGAAGTAGATCTTTTTTGTTTATTTGAATTTGTCTCTGTTATGCTATCTTTAGGTTTATTATTGCATACAAGTTTATGTCTCTTAAGATTATCCATTTTTTTCCTATTCGTCTTATATGGACACTTGCTACATTGATACGTTTTTCCTAACTTACTACAAAATTTTTCATGTCGTTGCAAATGCCTATGAGAGTGAACACTTTTTCCACACTTGGTACAGACAACCATGATTATTGATGAGGATTGAAATTAGCAAGCCCTTATATACATTACCATCTAATGACGTCAGCGTCATCACCAGCCAATACCATATGTTCCGATCTGTTGTAAAGAGA
>CAJQUW010014954.1:0-105000 GCA_907163375.1 Prostheceraeus crozeri
AATGTACGGACTCACGGGGATCAGTATGTAGTCCCCATACTGATTGTGCATTATCTTGACATCCGTGGAAGGGAGCATTCCCGTTTGGAGTACTACGCTATGATCATCATAACGCAAGGCTTGTTTAAATTTACGCTGTAGCGGTGTAGGATTATGTACCTTGGTTGTTTCTTCCACTGGCCTCAGTTGTAGATGATCTGACCGTAGCGAACCTTGTAACGTTTGACCGCCATTTTGTCCTACTAGTGCAGTAGATGGAGTAGATGCCTGAAAATGAAAAAAGATTGTATTAAGTTTACGTTCAAGGGAGGAGAGGGAGGGAAGTAGCGACTTACCATTTTAGTTGGATAATAGAACAGGGAACTAGGGAGAGAGAAAATGTGCGTCCGTCACTCGTGTGATTCAACGATGGAATGATTCTCGCTGTGGAAGGCTCGCTATTTATAAAGAAATGCTTGATTCTCATTGGATGATGATCCTCATTGGACAATAACATCAAGTTGATTCCAAATCTGGCATCCGTTTACCAATCCGATAGTTCGTTTTGAAGCTACAGCCCAAAACGTCCCAAATTCTAACTCTGTCGTTTTTCACCAATGTCCCAAAATCTTAAATGGCGTCTCACATCTAAACGAAGGCAGATACGAACAAGCCGATTCTTTCACTGAATTTGTCTCACTCTTAGCTTTCAAACGAGCTATCGCACGACAAAATCCGTCCACTGGAAGCAAGCTGTCCAGGGGGGGGGGGACGTCAGCCGAAAATTTTTTCTCTCCGATTTCGCTGGAAACATCCTTCCTAACCCAAAATTTCACGTAGATTCCGAATCTGGCCTCCGTTTTCTCATCCGATGCTTCGTTTGGACGCTACACACCAAAAACATCACACACTATAGCCTCAAGACTAATCCTGGCGGTCGCCCACGTCAACCAGGCGGTCGGACCAACTCACCCGAGTCTCACACTCTGTTGTTGCAGAGGGGGGGGACGTCAGCGAACATGTTGTGAACGTGGACCCACCTGGCCGGCACACCACGACAGACCACAACCTCTGTCGTTCCAGAGGGGGGGACTCAGACACGAAGCACCACGGCGGCCGACCACGACACTCTGCCGTGCCAGAGGGGGGGGGGACGCAGCGATGGCCGCCATCTTGCGCGGTCCAGAAGTGGAGTTTTGCTTACTACTTACATGTGTATTTGGACGCGTGAGTTCGTGTGTTCAGCAGTGTGTTTCTAGTGTCTTGTCACTTAGTGAACCCGTGTAAATGCGCCTTAGCACGAACATTGAGCAGGGCACTGCTGTTTGTGCCCAGAAACACTCGACACAAATTTGCCTTTCATTGCTGTTCTCATAGTCTATTCATGTGATTGACTCTCAAGAAGATCGTGGGCTCTGATTGCTCTGTCTAGTCTGCGCAGAATGCTGATCTGGTGTGCTCTTCCTTTTCTAGCCTTGTTTCCTGTTGTGTTCAATGATAAATCATTGCATCAACAATACCGAGATGCCGAATTATGATAGTAAGTCAATTTTCAGAAATATTTTATGATTGTTGAGTATGGAGTTGCTTTGGTGTTTAGGGATGTGAACTAGGCCAGGGGGATTCCAGATTTTGGACAGAATGGTGACTATTCGATTTTTCCAAGTTCAACATCTAATTCACCGCAGCAAAGTGCGTCAAAGTAGCTAAAAAAAGCGATCTAATGACTTGTTAATTCTTATAGAAAGTGCAAAATATTATTTAAAGGAAAATTATTATATCCTATAAAGTCTAGAAATTAAAATACTTACTAGAAGGACAAACAATGGTTCTCCTCTCCTCATATGAGATGAATTGGTGAGTAAGTCGTGCTGTCCAAAATTATGATCAACACTCTATATCGAAAATATTCTATTTAACAGTCCGCCCATTCAGATGATAAGAGGACAGGTCTGTTTCCATTCATAAGATCAGATCCAGCTAACATATCGGTATTGCGTTATCTAAAATCTATCAGGTCTGTGAGAGAATTAATATTAGTTCTATAACTAAAACGAGAAATTTTAGAAGATATGCATACAAATTATTTGACTAATTAAATGAGGTCATCAACAGGAACTTGGGCAAGACGATCGCGCTTCGACCGCTAAATGATTGTACTTACATGGTGTTTTCAAAAATTATGAATTATTGTTCCCACAATAACTTACGCAGAATATCCGTAGTGTATTTAGATACAATTTAATAAAAATCAGAGGAGAATCAATCATTGCGGACCAATGATAGTCTCAATCCATGTACATTTTTGTGTCTAGTTGTGACAGATTGCTGTAATATGTCGCAAGCTTCTAATAAGCCGCGATTTGAAATATCACAACATCGGGTGTTTTTTTCGGGAAAAGTTCGTCCCAGATTATTTGCTATCCATTGTAATGAAATGTTTTAAGCGATGAATATTCAAGCAGATATTTGAGTGAAAAATCTATAAAATTCGATTCCTAGTTTGAGTGAGATTGGAAGCAAAATCCTATAGATGAAGCTTTGCGATAGTGTGTCTTCTATCATTTGCTTGTTCACGTGGCAATAAAAGTCACATTACATTGCGAAGATTGCAGATCAATTTTTGAAGATAATTAAAGTACAAGAATTATGATTCAATGTGATAGGATAGTTGCACATGGGATTTTACAGATGAAATACTGATGCATATGAACCCGTTGTCAGACCTGCTACATTGGCGAGGCAACATTAACTCCAGCAATAGCGGCGTAACCAATAACGGATATCCTTTGCAGTCCAGTAACAATGCTATTTTCGCCATTTTCCCGTCAAACATGGTCATTATTTTCAAATGGGAATGCAGCTCAATATTCAATTACATGGGGAATAGTCCCACACACCTTGCACTGACAATATCCCACTAGGGTCTGTGAACGGAGGAGCATTAAACGAGCAGTGTGGATATGGAGCTGGATTGCAGTCTAAAACAAAATTAACCCAGAGTGGATCGGAGAATGCATATGCCTGGAGGGGAGCGGGATGAGGCTCAAATGGTGCGGAGTGGAGCTGGTAATTTTGCAACATTCCACATCACTAGTGGGAACCCAAATCCTAGATCATCTGTTCAAATCGATGAAAGGCCGAGACCTCTAGAGGAAAAAACTAACGAGATGGGAATAAGATATGACTTAAATCATTACGGGAACTAGATGTACAGATACAGAATTACATACATCTGCATCGTTGTTATATTTAGTTTTTCTGCTTCGGTTTGCTAGAAGTGTGATTAATACGAAATTGACGGCACATTGAGGAGCCTAGTGAGTGGGCAAAAAGGAATTCCTAATACCTTGCAGAGATAGGAAAAAAGTAGTGCGTCACTTGCGGATTAATGTGAGTTCCAACAAAGTGCCAAAATTCCTTCAGATTCTAAGAATTCAGATCATTGTGCACAAGTTTTCTCCATAATGTTGGCCCTTCCAATCATTATTAAAAAAAGTAGCAGGCGTGCGATTAGTTCACTGGATGATTTCAAATCCTCTCCTCGGCATTTCTCACTGTATAGTGCATACATTGAATCGAAGCCAGGCATCGATGTGTGTGTTTTGGTGTGTGCGAAGTGATATCACAGCACGCACGCATCTCTCACTGGCTCTGGTGTCCTCTGCTGACAGCTTATTGTTTGCCATTTCCAATAGCCAGCGATACACGAATTATCCATTCGAGAAGGAGCAAGTTGTCTAATTCTGTGACGTACCATTTCGATATTAAGGTTACATACAATTCTTCCTTTCAAGGAAACCGAAGCGCGCGCAGATGAATCTAATTCTGTGTGTACAGATGTTTCTGGCTTATTTGCCGTCATCAGTGTAGTAGACTTACACCTTATTGTAAAGAATCAGTAACTGAGACGCATATAAATCGTCATACGAGCCAGACTTCTAAAGTAGACACGAAATAGCTATTTGCATTCGTGTTTTTCAAGTTCAAATTTTGAACCCGAGTTCTGAGAATGAGATTTGAATTATTTCATTGATTGTAGAAGTCTGTATTTCTGATGACGATTAATCTGCATCTGAGTTGCTGGTTCTTTTAGTAGGGTATTTTACTACATCGATGCCGGGAAATAAGCCAGAAACATTTGCAGTTCCCGTAATGATTCAAGTCAGATATTGTTCTCATCTCTTGAATCTTCTGCTCAATTTGTAATCCAAGTACTTCAGCGATCCATCGCATTGTATTTTCAAGGGCGTGACATACAGTCCGGCAACCACAGCGAATTTTCGCAAGGAAATAGGTCGCAGATGAGACTTTCACAGAGTGATGCGCACCTTATGGCTACTGCGAACCTGCGCTTCTGATTAGTCCTATCCGATTCCTCTTCCAGTTAGACAGGATCAAAGAAAAGCTCATGTAAATTCATCCGGATGATGATTGGAGTCTTCGATAACAAGATTTTCCTTTCTTTCTCTGATTACGTGAAAATTGCTTAGGTAAGACATGGAATGTCTTCAAGGCATTTCCTATCATTTGTATGTGTTATTATCATGCTGTTATTCACTACGTGTGTAAAAGTGTGGCCAAAATTGTTTTAAGTGTTGTGTTTGCCACTATTATGATGATTGCTTACTAAATCTGAATGTGCTCTCTTTCATAGACAAAGGCACATGCATGCGTGAATTTATGACCTGAATACATTCCATGTAAACACTTGACAAAACTTCAATCGATGTCGCACCAGATTTACTTGTGATTTTTTTATCCTGTCTGATAAGAAGAAGAATCACGTAGGAGTCATTAGATGCGCAGATTCATACTAGCCGTGTGCACGTCATCCTGTGAGAGTCTAATTTTCGATCTCGTTCCTTGCAGTGACTCAAAATTAACATGGAGGATAAACGAATCATTAAACTAAAGTTAAATCTGCTTTTATGTCAAACGGCTTCCTTAATGAGCCACCTTTTCCAATCAACTCATGGTTCAAGATCAGTGGCTTTACCACTGATTGCAAAATGCCTCACCTCGCCACCTCAGATCTGTCGATAAAAGATTTAAAGATGTGAAGGTGCTCCTTTCTTCTCCTTTCTTCGCCAATGTAGTTTAGCAACAACCAGGTTCAGCGTTTATGTCAATACACTTAATGATAATTTCCATTTCCGAACTTTTATGTTTTCCACCGTTTCAGGGGTGATGAAGTGTCTTGTTCGAGTCAGAAAAGATGTAAAAGTTATTCTTATGTCTGCAACAATAAATCTGGATCAATTTTCAGTTTATTTCAATAATTGTCCAGTTATTAAGGTTCCTGGGAGAATGTTTCCTATCGAACTGGAGTATCATGCAATCAACAATGTAGACCAAACTTCAAAGACAGATAGACTTGACCCTGAGCCATATTTGAAGATCATGCAGGTAATTTGTTAATGATCTTTAGAATACAGTATTGCAGCAATATACACAGCTAACTGGATTAATTTTCAAATCTTCTTTAGTTAATTGATGCAAGATATCCTGAAAACGAGCGGGGAGATCTGCTCATTTTCGTCAGCGGAATGTCCGATATCCAAGCTATCAGTGATGCCGCTAAACTGTATGCGGAGCGAACTCGAAGATGGATAGTGTTGGCTCTTCATTCTGCACTCTCTGTACGAGAACAAGTAAGTCGAAGCTGTCGATAGATTTCTTTAGATAATTTGATAATTTCATCTACTTGCGATCAAGATTTTTTGTTTGTGTGCCTTCAGTCAATTGGCGGAAATAAAATCGTTCAAATCATTTCGCCAATTCCAATAACATTTCTGTCAATGGAAGTATGGTACAGTAGTTACACATGTGTACAGGCCTGTGATTACTCCTCAAATTCCTCAAATTTGTTTATTACTCCTCAAATCCTCAAAAATTCCTCAAATATAGATTAACTATGAGAAATTCCTCAGATACGACACACTACAGACTAAATGTCGGATAATGTATTATTTTTTTGGCGAATGGCGATGATATGTAAACTTCCAAACAGGAAGCTAAGATAGAATCCTGTAGCATGTACCCTACATCCATGCTGCTAATCATGAATCACTCATGATCTATTTCTTTTCTTTTTCTTCTCATGATTTATAACTTAATGATTTTTCTCTCACACACTTGGTAGACTTTAGATTTTCTCTCACACACTTGGTAGATTTTAGATAGCGTAATCCCGCTGTGCTAGCTAGATCTGATATTTTGATTGGAAACAGACCTGTCCTTTTATCATCTGAATGGGCAGACTGTTAAACAGAATCTTTTCAATATATAAGTGATAAGCATAATTTTGAAAAGAGTGACTTACTCACCAATTCATTCCACATGAGGAGAGGAGAACCGTTGCTTGTCCTTCTAGTAAGTATTTTTAAATTTCTAGACATTTTAGGATATAATGATTTTCTTTTAGTCATGTCATATTTAGCACATCAAAAATTAACCAGTCGTTAGGTTGTTTTTTTAATTTTGTTACCTTGACGCACTTTGTTACGTTGAATACGTTGAATGTCGTTTTCATTTCTGCAAGCTACAGGGCTGCAGATGTTCCGGTTTGTCTGGACTTATTTTGCTAAGCATAGAAGTTGTCCGAAGTTATTGTCTGTCGAACTCACCCATTAAATGCTTTCACGTATTTAATGAGTGAAACACTGCGATCAACCTACAGAAATTGTATATTTGAACACTGCAATTTTTTACTTCTAACTTCATAATATTGCTTAGAATTCCGACAGTAAAATGCTTATTCAATTATTTTCATGAATTATCTTGACCTGTTTCATAGCCTTCATTATATGGTTCTGCGACCATATGGCTGCTAAATGCATGCCTGTACTTCTTAAAGAACTTAAGGATATCGATCTTCCATATCCATTATATGATAACATATAGGTAGCCCAGCCCACTTGGATTTCAGTGCTCTTATCAACTGAAGCGTTTGTTTCACTCACTCTCTTCCATTTTATTTCCGCTGAACATGAACACATCCGATGGGGTAAAGCGGATGGTCCCTAAATTTAGTGTCTACATGCCTCCTGGTCACTAGCGTGCGGGGTTTGGAAGCGTATGAAGCTCTGCTATCTCATGAGTCCTTTTGCAGCTACATTTTCCAGGGTCTGCCGACCGACATTTATCCTGGATGAATTATTCACTTATAGATCGTTTTCATAATTTGGTGAACACAGGTTGGTGTGAAATTAGTGCACACATTGCTTATCGTTGTATGTGAACTTAGATTAATGAAGACATTGAACCACATAGTACTGGGTTGGTAGATTTTCAACCTGGGTCTACTGCAAGATGTGGACGTCAATATCTCGGCGCAACTTCATGCGAATAGAGGTGATAATCTTTCACTCTTTGCCTGTATGAGACCAACAACTCAACTGGCAAGCCTGTTCCCGACACTTGTTTTGTGTTGTATGAGAGAATTCATGTTCATTTGAATGTAGATCAGAGCGATATGATCTAGCGCTAACAAGTAAACAAAACCCACCAAACTTACGTAGCATAAAGTAATATTAATAAATTAGTGTGTAATGTGGCGCATCCTTCATAATAAATTACTGACTTTTTTTAAGTCACAAGCATTCCGTCAACGATTTTCAGCTTTCTATACTTATGAGTTACTCTCCTCCCAAATTTGTCTGAAGTTCGTAAAAATTAATCGTTGCAAAGCCCCAGATGCATGTGGTTGAGGATATATCCTACATTCAAAAAATTACAGTATACAAATCTGACAAGCATCATTGAATTGGGGACGATAGCGTGAAGCAGAGCAATATCAGCAGCTTGATCTGCCATCCTCTGTTCGACACATTCTAAGCAGATAATACTTGAGGCAACAAATTGATTTCGTAACAACGCGGGAAGTGATTATGACCAAGTCAGTATTCCTTTGCAATATACACAACTTCAAAAAGTGGGGTGTGGTCAACCCTTGGGTTACCTTTTTCGTTGTGACTTACATGATTTGAAGTTTGGGCCAAAATCCGTGCTAAAATTTGTAGTTTTTCTTGCAATTATCACATTAGGCTCCGTTTCCATTCCTCAAATTTTTCACAAAAAATCCTCAATTTTTTCATAGGCTAATCACAGGCCTGTGTGTATGAATGTATGTCGATGGCTTTATAGTTTAGGTCCATTTTATTCAACATAACTTGACTGAATGAATTGTAATAAATAAACAAGTTTCATATTTTTCAAGGTTGAGTTATATCAGTTCAGTCACTTAGGCTAGAATTGAACTATTCTGTAGTATTTTAGATACAATTGTGATTAAGGGAGTCCCTCACTGTACCAATGATGATACTCATTGCATCCATGTTGCATCCATTGCATTGTTCCAAATGAATTGATTAACTTTGTCCCTGCACATTTAAGTAGTTCCAAACAATTGATTGAGATGCTATTGCTTTGTATCCGAGCATAGCGATAAGTCTGGCGCTCGATGTAGTCTTAGAATTTTCTCAAGGACATTGGCATGAAATTCGCAAATATAATCTTAATGTTTGTCTTGTTAATAATAAATTTACTTATTTTGCAGAGACTCTCAAACATCAAATACTGAATCATGTGACTTACTTCAACTTTTACATCGAAGTTGATGCTCTGAACTCAATCATGTTTCAAATTTCATGGCAATCTGATAAATAGTATCTTTTCTGTAAAAGAAAATGTGCAAAAATTGCCAAGTGTTTCACAATTCATAGATATTTCTTGAATTTTACTTGAATGTTTCTTGAATTTGGATTCCAATGGGAATCCTTTGACCCTACCTATAACCGAAAGCGACTGGCTGTGACTCTCAAGAATTTGATTTTTGTATTCAGCGTTTCAAGATCTACAAATCCATGCTATTAAGCCCTTTGTGCGCGAATTTAGGAAGAAAGTGTCAGTAACTCCCGGACTACTACCTGTCCTACATTGTCCCGTTGTCTAAATAGTCGCAATAAATATAAAAGTAAAAATCACGAAAACTGCAACCTTCGTGATCGTTTACCTGAAAAAATAAATTGTAATAGTTATAATGTTGCTTATAAGTGCAAATATCGCATTTGTAATGCTAGTTACATAGGTACAACTTCACGATCGCCTAAGATTAGGTATCAAGAAGATAAACGGAGTATTTTGAATAATGAGATTAAGACTGCATCGAGGGTGCATCTTCGTGATTGTACTGCTGTTGACTTTGATGATTTCGATGTGAATATCCTTCAGAGAGCGCAAAGTACGGTGGACTCTGCTTTGATAGAATTAGAAACTCTCATTATTCAGGACAGATGTCCATCCATGAATCGTTGTCATGAGCTTGCTGGCTTGAAGCAGAACACAGGTCGCGCCATATAGATTTTTATTCAGCTTTTACATCTACAGGGTGTCCCAAAAGTTGCGCAAAACTTTGCATGGCTGGCATTTGCTTCAATTCAATAATATTCACATGCGATTTTTTTAAATGCACCTCAGATCGGGGAATTTGATGTGCCATTGTTTGGCTTCTTCATTGTTTTCTATTTTGACGTTTATATGACACAGAAAGAAACACTGTAATTTCATGATTCTAAAGTTCACAATTAACTCGATATCAAATGCATTGTTACACCAAGCTATTGTTGTGTACACATGCTGTAGTACTCTGATCGGTCAATTATTGTCTGGATGGGAATTCTATTCACACGGCGAGTCTTATAGAGACCTTGCACATTCAGTGCATCTTTACACTAGGCATGGATCTCGAAACACGCATTGAATTTGTTGAGCTTTTCTTCACCAACGGCAAGTCCTCTTCAGCGGCACTACGCGCTTACAAGATTGCTCATGGTTATGATCTCGACCCTTTTAGCGTTTCTGCCATCTCACGCTTGATTACAGACTCAGAGAGACTGGATCATTAGCAGGCATGCCGCGATCGGGTAATCCCCAGTCTCGAGGATGAAAGGGAAGAATGTCTAAGGGATGAATTGAAACTCAACAGTCAAATCCACAATTTGGAGCTGCCTGTTGTCGTTCGGTTTCTTGGAGAACAGGTGTTCCTAAAACCAGTGTTCTACGGATCCTACGACACAGATTGTGTCTCTACCCATACAGACTGCAGATTAACCAGGCACTCACAGATGATGATAAGTAAAAGCGCATTGCTTTCGCACGGTTCCTCCTGTCAGGTGCCCTTGATCTCGAGTCGATTCTGTGGACTGATGAGTCCTATTTCTCAATGGTGGGCCATGGGAATCTCCACAATTGTATCGTTTGGGGATCGGAGAAGCAGCGGGAAGTCATCAAAAAAGACATCCATGCTCCAAAAGTGTGTGTATGGTTCGGTTATTCTGCGCGTTACCGTCAAACTCCCATCTTGTTTCCTGGAACCGTTACAGGAGAAAATCATGCCAACATGCTTCGCGATCATGTCATCCCACAACTTAGAAGGAGAAGGTGTATGAAGTCCACAATCTTCCAACAAGATGGAGCACCACATTTTTCGAATGTTGCAAGATTTTTCCTGTCTCGAATATTCCCTGATGATCGGATTATCGCCAGAGGATATCCAAACCAGTGGTCAGTACACTCGCCAATTTTAAAACCGCTGGACTACTTCTGGGGTACTGTGAAAGACCTTGTATACCACTGCTTCACTCCAAGAAACCTTCACGAGTTACAGGAGAAGATAACAATGGTGATTGAGAGGATCGACTCAGATGAATTGAGACGATCTGAGTCTGCGCTCGAGGTTGAAAGTGGTGATCGAGTGTGGAGGAGAAGAAATTGAGCAATGTCTTATGTGAACATTCATTTGTAAATCAGAGTTTTTGTTGATTGCATGCTTCGTTATTGGCTAAGTAAAACGTCAATTTCCAATCAGAATTTTTTACTTATCGATTTACATGGTTTTAGCTCTCAATGTCTCAGAGGCAAAAAATGGCAATTAAGTTTTGATTGTATAAAAATAAATATGCTGCATCAAATTCCCCGATCTGAGGTACATTTTGAAAAAATCGAATGTGAATATGATTGAATTGAAGCAAATGACAGCCTTTTATTAAAGTTTTGCGCGACTTTTGGGACACCCAGCATATGTCGAAGTAGCATGTCATATGCGCCTGTTTTAACTCTGTAAAGAAGGTTCTGGACCCGAAACGTCGAGTCAAAAGCTCGTTTTTCCTTCTATTAAAAGGTTTTGCAGAAATTCAAGGGAGTGTTTCTCGAATACGAGTGCAGCTTATCAACATAACTTTGATTAAATAAGCTTCATCATTTCAAAACACGCATCAGGAACATATCATCTCAATAAATCATCGACCAAATCAAAACAGAAATTAGTTAGATGAGGGTTAGACATACTGGAAAATGAGTCAGCCTGATCAAAATTCAAACCCGAGTTCGACAATCATCAAATAAACCTGACCCTGATTCGCATCGCCAATAGCAAGTGTATCAGAACTTCATTTTGTTAATTTCAGGACAAAGTGTTTGATGTCGCACCTCCTGGAGTTCGCAAGTGCATAATAAGTACAAATATAGCAGAAACTTCCATTACAATTGACGGAGTTCGCTTTGTTATGGACTCAGGGCGTGTTAAGGAGATGAGTTTTGACTCTGGAGCTCAAATGCAACGATTGAAACAGTTCTGGATCTCCCGAGCCTCCGCGGAGCAGAGGAAAGGCCGCTCAGGAAGAACAGGACCTGGTGTTTGTTTTCGGTTGTATTCAGAAGAGGACTATAACGCCTTGCAGGAATATTCAACACCGGAAATTCGCAGGGTTCCTCTGAACAGTCTCGTGCTCCAAATGATCTCCATGGGACTTCCTGACGTGCGGAAATTCCCCTTTTTAGAACCACCAGACAGAGAAAGCTTAGAGAGAACTGTAGAATATCTGAGAGATCAAGGAGCACTTACTGTTGATGAAGAATTGACTGCTATGGGGAAGATGCTGGCACAACTGCCAGTAGAGGTAAGAATATTTCATTAGCGATTGGAATCCTTTCATGTTTTACTGTTGAACTGATGCTTCCAACAAACATGATTATAGCAAAAAAGTTATTTGATTGTGCATTGATTTTACTGTCCAGTATCAAGCAGAGACCGATCGTCAAGCGTGACGAAACACATTGGGGAATTTTTACTTCGATGAATAAAATCGTCTTTAAAGTAAGGAAGCGATAATTTTCTTTTGCCTCTTGACAAATTGCAAAACATTTTCTTTATGACTACTTTTGAACTATTAAATCATGTGAGAACAGTGTTGACGAGACAATACACGCGAAGTCAGTCGCTTTAAGGCGATCGAAACAGACAAGATTCGTTATGTTGACTATTTTTTTCTATCCTCTGTTTCTGACTCCTGATTATTCTGTCGTCAAGGCTCACGTAGGTGGTTGTTATATCGCGACATCAAGATTGCGAAATAAACTATTCAATTCATTTTTCAACTTTATCGTTATTGTTGCGATGTTGCACCAGTACTGTATAGTACTTTCATATCATAGAACAAACTGTTGTATTTTGTTGTGACATAATGTGCCCACTTTTGGTAAAAATCGAATAATTCTTTCATTTCGACTCATTTAATACAAATTGTGCAATTTTAAAGACTTCTCTTCATCCTCAGTGGCTTATATATTAAATAGAAAAATTCATGACAATGCTCTTATCTCTTCTCAAATAATAAAAATTGATGTTCATTCTAGCAAGAATCAAAATTGGAGCTCTTTTTGGAAATAATTATGCAAGCTTCATTCCTGCATTATTTTCTGTAATTATTTTTACTATCCATTGTAAGATAATCTGAATGAGTTCGTTCACATGTAGGGCACAAATATATGAAAAATCATATGTGCACCGAAACGGCTGTAATATGCAGCTTTTGACATGCGATGGTAGAACTTAAATGATCAAAATTTGAGAATATGAACATTCTTTATTTGATTAGCATTCAATTTTCACACAAAAAAGTTCAAAATTTAGTTTCAACTGCTGAAATAATCACTTAGTCTTTAATAAGCGAATCCAGGGATCTCGCGACCAAAAGCAAAAGCGTACGGGATTGCATTCCATTAGGGTGCGTTTACACGTGCAACTTTATTGCCGACACATTTCGATCCATGATGAGTCAGAAACGAGTCGACAAACAATGGAAGCAAAGGTATACCTTCAATAATCGTGCTTCGTGTGTCACCAGACAATAGCAATTTAAGTAATGTTGATAAAGAGAAATGCATTGATCTCATCAGCTTAGTATCCTCTGAGTGTGAATAAAAAGTGGTATCTAAAGTTGTACTAAATAAAGTCGCACCCTATTATGCACTAAAAAATGAAAGAAATTTCAATAAGTACTAAAAATGAAGAATCCTTATTTACGTAAACAGAGCCGAAAGACAAGTTCTGCTTTGCGCGAATGATATTCTGCTTGAAAAGTACGAGAATCCATACAATTAAATTTAAGTTCCAAAGGACGCGTGTAATTTGCTTTTGGTGCTCCAATGCGAGAACTTTCAATTATTGAGCTGTCATCAAATTCCTCGTCTATAAGGTTACACAAGTACTCAACTTTGTCATTGCCGTCTGTAATCCTCTGCTCTAGATGAAGACGACAATGTCATTGGACGACGGGTGGAAGAGCATCCGGACTGACAATGCTTCATCCAAGGTCTGACTGGCCATCACCATAGAAATCCGACACACTCTACAATACTAAAGGACCAGTGTGGACACGCAGCTCAAAACCTGTGCTTTGCCTTGGACGACAACGGTGCGACAACGATTGCGGTTTCACGTGGTTGACAATGGTCACAATGGTTAGGTACCGGTACCCTGTCTGTGTACTCTGTAATGATTCATGGTTATTGTCATTTTTCTGTAAGATTTCGGCAGGTTTCAGTAATTTGATTCTTATTTAGATCTAGCAACACTTACGCAGATCGTTCTCTGACGAGCAGCTGAAATTGACATCAACAAGCAGATTTTGTCTGTTCTAGTGCCACTAACTTAAACAAAGCGAAAAGTTAGATTTCTATGGTCAACAGAACAGAATTAGATTGTTTAACCGTATCACTTTGCTAGAAGTGCAAACTGATTCAAAACGATGGCACATACAGGAACTTGCTAAGTGGGCAAAAGGAAATTTTCATTACCTTACAGAAATAGGAAAAATAGCCGTGCGTCGCTTGCGGATTGTTGTGAATTCATTCAAAAAACCGATCGGCACGCTTCCTTCAGATTCGAAGAATTCAGATCATTGCGCAAAAGTGTTCTCGATAATGTTAGTCCTTCAGATCATTATTAAGAAAGTTAGCAGGCGCACGAAAAAACGTTCATAAACTTCTCTGCAGAACTTAACATCGTTTGTGTCTCTTTCCTGTGTGATCCGGCTGATAATAATCACTGAAACTTCGCACAATTTGGCGTGTTTAATGTTGAACTGTCTGCTCATTGTTCGATTGATATGGTACTCGTTTAATGTCAGGAGATTGTGCTATTTCATAGTCATTACATGTTCCAATTCTTCCTTTCTAGTCAAACAAGAAGAGACGACCTGTCTAATTGTGGTCAGCACTGTCTGAGCCCCCACTGGCGCAGTAGTGGCTTAATTGTGTTCTGCTCGTTTCACATGAATTCCAGCAATTCAACTATTTTTGTACGAATAGAAGGGTGCCGTGATATGAAAAAGGCTGAGAAATAGCACCCTAGACCGATTCTGTAGTTGTTGCGTAAGCTGTCAGCGAATTGAGGTCTCCCTGACTTTATAACTTGCGGAAATTTAATTTCCTAAAACTTGAAGGCACAGCTCGGTCAATTTCAGAAACGAATTTTATCTCTGAATATCAAAGTATCGAATCACTACGACGATTTCCTTTCACTTTCCCACTTATCTGCTCGTTACTTTGCCTGCAAATTCATGTTAAAGATTCATGATGACGTCACAGCTGCCAATTCACGCTTGATGAGAAGGAGGACGCCGTACGCTAGACAGGAGGTTCGCTGTGGTTGACTGATAGAGGAACCCTGTGGCATGCAAACAAACAAATCTCGGAATGGACGAAAGGAAACTAGATTATTTTGAATGAGATGCATCGAACGAAAATAGCAAAATGAAATGCATGCGGCTGATCACGATGCAACACATTCGCGTCTACAAAAGCATATTACAACAACTGATTGTTCGCTATTTATTTGCTGCATTAACTATAAGCATCAGAATTACGCGATAACTGCAGGAAATTTGCCGGTACTTCAATTCAACACAAATGGTTTTAAATAAATAGCAAAATCAAATGTTAGGCGAACTGGAGCAGCTTGACTCTCTTCACTTTTTGAAGAGTCGTACATCAGATAGAAGCTATCAAAATCCGTATCCATTTCATCGGAAAAGAAATCTCAAGTTCGACTCTAGAATTATTTGATGGGTCCATCTCAAATTTGGTCCGACTTTCTAAAACATTCGTCTTTTTGTGAGAGAAAATTGTAGCGACAAATTTGCGTTCCATTTTCAATCATGGTACAGCCTCCTTGCTCAAGTGGAATGAAGGCTGTCTGATTTTGCTATATTCCTTCAACATCATGTATCTTAGATCTTATATTTTATCATTTTCTCTGAAATGTTCAGAAAATGCCTCGTCGGTTGATAATGAGCTCTATTACACATTAATTTTTTCAGTCTTTTGTCTTTCGGAAAACTGTAGAAACCATGCCATTTTGAAAATGTTGCATATGTGTTCACAGAACATAAACAAATGACTTCCTGTCAATGAAGTACATTGCTTCCTGTGCGTTGATCCTCATGAGCATAGCTGACTCGTCGCGAAACAGTGGCGTATCAGATTATTGGCAGATGTGACGTCATCTCGTCTCCTAAAGTTAATGATTGCGGTTAACTGAAGCATCAGAGTGCGTCAAACCTATCAAGATTGACTAGTCATGTAACGAAGAAGCCATTTAGACAAGGTTGAAAATTTGACCGAACTGCACCTTTAAATGAAGCACGTATAATTGACCGCAATTGACCAAGCGACGAGATAGGTTGTCCATGTTTCAGAGCTTTCAAAAAGCAGAACAAAAGATCGGTCGAAATTATAGCAATTACCGCGAAAATAAGACAGGTCCTTCGGTGCACCAATAAATCTAATCGAGAGAACCTTTTTTGGACAGTTTTGAAACATAAAGATGATATCAATTAATTCCTATTTCAGGTCGTGCTCGGAAAAATGCTAATTCTTGGCTCCATCTTTCATATCAGTGAATCAGTTCTGAGCTTGGCCGCTGCTCTTAGTGTACAGTCTCCTTTAACGAATCGTGCCTACACTGATCCGGAGCTTGCCCGAAACCGCAAACCTTATGAAAGCGAACATGGCGATCCTCTCATGCTGCTCAATCTTTACCACGCTTGGTTGGAAGAGAAAGAGGATGGTGGAGGAGCAGCAAGCAGAAGATGGTGTCGCAAATGTGGATTAGAAGAACAGAGAATGTATGAAATGGCCAAGCTCAGAGGACAATTCAGAGAATTGCTGCAAGAACAAAAGTTGATGAGGAAAAGCTTGAAGGATGAAGCAGAAATGAAAAGAAGAAATGGAGAAACATTAGACAAGTAAGAAATATTAGAAGAGAGCATTTTGTCAATTATCCGTTGGCAGTTAGGTGTTATCAGGTTTCTCATCACTGCAAAAACATTGTTTTAATTCTTAAAACTTTCAATTTTAATTTCTGCTGCGTACATTAGAGTTGGTAATTACTAAATGTAATAACTTCAGGTATGCCGAAGAATAATTGTGTAATCTTGCAACCATGAAAATGAGGGGGAAAATGTACAACTAAATGTTTCAAAATGGCCAAATGAAATGACCAAATGGAGACTCGTACTACACGTCTATTATTCAGTTATCTGAGTTGTGTAATCGCAAGGACTTAATTACATTCCCATCAGTCCAATATTGTTTGATTTGACCTCTATCTTGTCTCACGCAGATCTTCGTAGTCTAGTAATGACATCTGAAAGCTCTAAGCGTGTGGCGAGCTGTATCGCAGCCCTAAGTCAGATAAGATCCATGATCCACATCACTAGACCTTTGACTCTCTCGAATTCGACATTCGTCCAATTCCGCCTAAGCTACTGCTCATCGATCCTTTTGGTCTCCCCGTCTGAACCCATTGACTGCTGCCGCCAGACTTGTCTTCTGTTGCAAGGACACTTGACCATCAACGAGACCTGCACTGACTCCACTTCTCGGAGAGAATTGATTTGGTGCATTGGTGTTTCGCTATCGCCACAGTAGTGAGCCAGTTCATCTTATCAAAGAACTCGTCCCGTAATCTAGCCAATCTACAGATAAATTTATTTTAACTTGTCATCAAGGCGATAGTTTTCTTCTAAATCAAGGCTTGAGGGAAGAGTGGGAGCCCTCAGTCCCTCAGCAGAGGATCAAAGGTAAAGAAGCAGATAATCTAAGAAAAAAGTTAGTGATAAGGGAATATAACTCAATAACTAAGCGATTATGTCGCACACGGTAAAAATATATGTAGTTCACAACTGCATGGCTCAATAGGGATATGACAGAAATGCATAATAACTAGGTAAGAGCCACTAATAACTGTATAACTCCTGGTCGAAATGAAAATAACGAAAAAGATATCAATATTAAAGAGCAGGATGCCATAACAGAGATACGTAAGATAATAGCCCTTCAAATTATCAACTCTCCATAGAGCTGAGTGGAAGCTTATTGACGACTCTTAAGTGCACACTTGAAGTTAATTGTTCCACAACCGTGCTATGAAAGACTACTTTATCTATTTTTTAGAGTGGCTTTATCCTGTAGCGAAAAGAAGTCACTTATTGACATCAAAGCTACTCAGTCACAATCATTCCTTTAAGATCCATCCTCTGAGCTCCGCTAGATTGTGCGATCAAAAAATCTAGTTAAATCAAGTTGGTGGAACCACTTGAATTTTTCAGTTGAAGTCATCGTCTTTCCGAAATAAATTGACCGGCACTTGGGTGTTAATTGAAGGTCAATTAAATTGAATAAGAAGAAAATGCTGCAGCATTCTATTTTATTATTTATTCATTTCTTCATTACTCTCATCTATACCAGTGGTGTTTTCAAAATTATTTCGCACAAAAAGACTAGACTTCTCATTTGCCAGTTTACAAATACGTAGATGTAAAATGGTGCAGACTTGGACAAGCCATAAATCTGCGAGTTTTTCCGCTCGAAGGACAGTTATTTTTAACTACATATCAAAACACATGGAAGTTCAAGTCACTGAATCAAAACCATGATTTCTCATCCTTGTCTTGTAGAACACGTTATAACTCATAATATACCTGCATATGTACATGCAAAATGATAAATATTTGTGCAATTCAGGCCACAAATCTGCATGTTTTTCATCTACGAATAATTATTTTTTAAAAGTTTTGAGTCCTAATAGGCCTTGCAGTCTTACGAGCAAGCATAGTTCGTCTCTTCTAGTCACCAGATCAAACAGACGATCACGTATTCTAACTTCGTAGAGCTTGTTGTAAAGTAGACCTATTATATAAAAGCAGATTTGTATGAGATAAGACATAAGTCTGCGTTCATTTCCGACGATACACGATCATTGTTACACCTTGTCTGTCTTCAAAATACATGGAAGATTCTATCACCAGAGCAAAAGCACGTTACCACAGTGTCCTTGTTTGTTTTCCGCAGATTTTTTGTAAAACCCATAGCTTCAGAGGCAATCTTCAAAGCCATTGTATGCGTTAAATTGTTATTTATGAAACTTTTGTAATACCCTGCTGCCAAATCAAGTAAGTGATTGAGGATAATTAACATCCAACATTTTTCATCCTAACGGATCGTCGAATTTTCAAAATCCATTATTGTGCAATTGCATTTTTACAAGTATTTAGAATTTTTTTATGGAATCATTCTATGTGATAGTTTATGATCAAGTTTGTTGTTTAAAGTTTAATTATTTAACCTACATGTATATAAAGATGAATCACTCGTTTGACAGATGCTACTGTAACATTTCTTTATCTGCTAGGATTTACAGGATGATCACAGATCAATAACAACCTATAAATATCTGAAAGTAACAATAAATAAATTGCAATGAATCGCAGTACAAATTGTTTACAATTTCTTGAAATTGGCGTCATTTTGTTTCATGTACTTCAGACGATTTGGCTGCAAAAATAATGTACTCCAATGGAAGATTTGATACTTAGGAATTAAGAATAAGGCTGAGCTAATAGTTGTCCATCACTTACTCGGCTTTCTGTAGTGGATATGCAATATTAATCGAAAAATCGTGATTCTAATACTCGGCCTTGTTGATGCAATTCGTTGAGCAGTAGACTAGGAACTAAGAAAACACGTAATTTCACAGACCGCAAAAAACGACATGAAGTTGAAAATCTGTCACATCATCTAAATGATGTTCAAGCGATTTTTGTATAAAACATAATTTATGCGAAAGCTACGATTTGGGCTACCTTGCTAAGCTGTATGGGGAGAGTATACGGCAACGTCTGCTGACTAAGGCGGGAATGCAAGCCAAGCAATGAGATGGTCACAGACACCTGTGAAATGCTTGCATTAATTTTGCATTGATTTTGAATTTGATCTGTATTTTCATTTCAGCGATTCCTATAGACGTGATAGGAAGCGCTTGCGTTCACTTCAGCGCGAGAAACGAAGTCTTGCCGGGAAAAGGCGGCGGAAAATCCTGAATTTTGACACCGAGCTTCGTTCAGCCATGGAGGGAACAGAGGACGATGTAGACGACATGCTTTGTAATCTGGATGATCTTGAGTTCCGTTTGACAAATGATTCTGACAGCAGAGGACGAAGTGAAAGCAGGTGAGATTTTGGAGGTCGAGAGTCGATTTTTGAAAGTATTGGTGAAGAAAAAGCTAGAAAAATTAAATTACTTTTAAAGCAAGGTTTATGATCCTTCAACTAGTCCACACATTTTACTCTCCAAAATAAAATGAGGTGAAATTAGAGTGTTCCCGGTTTTATGCCAACCATAGCTTCTACTTGCACTTTCCTTTTCTTTTACATGATTCTCTCAGCATTGGAAATGTCTTACGATTGATTCTTTCAATTGCTTCGGCGTTCCCCTACAGTTGTTTATGCTATTTGACGGGGTTTTTTTTTAAGTGTGTCAACACTTTTACTTTGTTATTTTTTCATAATGTTACCTGAAAATCATTTTGTAACTCGTTTTTGTAATTGCTTTGTTTTGAAGATTGTCTGAAGACACTGAACTATGTGTGCACGAAAGTGCTCGCTATTATAATTTCGATTTTCTTTTTTTAATTGGGCAGGGTCTCCTCGCTGATTGCCTTGCATGGGAGATTGATTGTCAGAGTGGATTGTGACATGATAATTTACCATAGTTTTTAGAGCACTGAAGCAGCGACAGCGTCGTGAGACGTCTGCTCCTGCCTGTACATATCAGGGATGCGGAGTAGGACTCCGGACTCCGGCCTATAACTAGAACCGAAATGTAATACAAACAAGCTATTTATTCTCTTGATATTCTTGATATCAACTTTCTCCGTCAAACAAAAGTACAGAGACAGCAGTGCATGCAAAGCTTGTAATTGTTGAGGGAATGAACCGTGATAGTGAAAAAAGGATTGTCTTTTCACTCGGTGATTCAATAGAGAAGACAAGCCTCCTAGCCTCGATCACACCTACGCGCCAAAGGTCACATCAGAGACAAAAATGAAATATTGGTTGAGAACATTATCCTCTTGCCCTCACGTTAATCATGTGTGATGGGTCCTCTAAAGCGCATATCAAAATCGAAAGTGTACTCATATTTTTTGAGAAGGATGGGGATTTTCCTGCGTGGTAGAGACTGGAGAAAAACCGTGTGAAGCACACATCAAGAAGATGGGAGGAGCCGAGTCGTATGCATTCAACTGAAAGCGACATTTGATGAACTTTCATCGAAAATGATTGATAATTGATACAGAAATGATCACTACAGATAGGTTCAGGTAAACTTATAATGATCTATGATGTAGGTTGCCAGTTAATTTTTCAAAAACTAGGCTTTGTATATTGGCCACCCGGAGTCGGAGTCCTATCAAAATGATAGGACTCCGCATCCCTGGTACATATTCTCAGTCAATTTCTTTTAATTAACCTGAAGCTACAAAATTCGGAAGTGTTTTCCATATCCTCTCTCTTTCGATTATGAAAAGTCGCTTTGTTAAAGTTGGACAATAAAATTTGTCGTAATGACGACTGGACTACACGACCAGGATCTCACGCTCAAAGAACCTGCCCGAAGTAGACGACCTTCAACGATGAAATTTCACAAAAACGTTAAAAGCAGTTCACGAGCTGGTAGACGATGACCACGGAGTGTCAAAGCGAGCTTTAGAAGTAGATAGGTGATATTCTTTAGTCAACTGTGCACAACATTTTGAACCAAGAAATTTCTCTTTTCCTTTTTAGTTTTCCTTGTTGATATTCTTAAATCATCTCGCAGTGCAAAATGAATTCTGATTTTTTTTCAAACGTGGAAGTCGAAAATATGTCAGCAAATGCTGGCTGATGTGCTGCATCGTCTTCAAGTGGTGAGACTAAACATCTCCGACGAGAAAATGCTATATTTCTGCTATATCTCTGTGACGAAAAGGAGGTCTGATTTTATTTTTCAAGTGTTAATTTTTTTCTCTACAGATGAGGTGTTGAGTTGGTCAGGTCGTTGATGTATTTGCTTTGCTGCTGAGAGATTCTTCATGCCTGATTGATCTATTGCTACATGGTGTGTCAATTTCCTGACTATTGTGTGTTGAGGCCAGCTCGGGATGTTTGAGGCGTGATTGTAGTAAGTACTTTCTTTGAGTGACCGACAGAGTTGAGAAAGGGGATGACAGCCAATTACTTCGCTGTGCGCAGGAAATTGTTGAAAGAAAGTAAGGGAGACACAAAATGAGAAGTTTCTGACAACGTGACTCCACTGAGCTCGTCAGAGCACATGTATCTCTTGTTTTCAACTGTTGAGAAAAGCTACAGATTGACCGTGTCAATTTAAGGAGTTTTGTCGATTGTTGGGATTGTCTTATTCGGTCTACTTGTATAATGATAATGATAATAATTAAGCGTATATTTGAAATGAATAGAAATCAATGTTACAAGAAAATTTGACAGTTATTACTCAAATGAAGGCATCATGTGGATGCATGCGAAGTGAATTTGGAATTCCACAATCTCGACATGAATGGAACGTATGAATTCAATCGTCTTACACTGGAACACAGTGGAAACCTTATCCTACCACTAGGTAGTAGATCAGGCAAGGTAGGATTCAGTGGATGATCGGGCTCCTCCTTGGCTTGGGAAAACAGCTTCAATGACAGTCTTTCTTGTACTTCAAAGAAATCTGGCAAACAACGAGATCTACAGTGAATCCCGCATATTATGCGGTGACAGCGACGTTCAAACTTTCGTATGAGCTCAATGTCCTTATGCAAAATGCTACCGATGTAAATTTGGCACCCATAATTCAATGTTGTGAGAATCAATGATCTGTATACTTGGATTAATTGACTTTTTGCTAAGTAACTTTTTAACATTCTCAGTAAGTAAAGTTGCTTGCTGGAAGATTTGAGCCTCTCCTTTATATGCAGTGACCAATTCAAAGAGCAATTGAGATTTACACCGAGCACTTTGATGTTCTCTTGGAAAGGTAAAATATCAGCCACTGATGCCGCATCAAGCAAGTTGCTCTTCCTTATCAACATATGGGCGGTTTTGTCCTCGTTTAATCTCAGGCAGTTTGTGCTTGTCCAATATGTAATGTGCTCGATTTCCTCTTTGAAGCTATGCAGACTGATGGGCTCACCAGTATGAGCAACACATAAAACAATGTCATCCGCATACTTGTAAATAGAACTTGCATCTTCATGCAAGGGCATCAAAGAACTGACATAGACACAGAACAAGGCAGGGGACAAAATTGCACCTTGAGGAATTCCTGATGAAATTGCAGAAATGGAGCTGCTAAAGCCATTGTAGCACGTATATTGTCTACATCCGCAGAGATAACTGCAATACCATGAGATGAATCCTTTTGGAAGGTCTGTATCATGCAATCGACTGACAAGGATTTCGTGAGAAATAGAATCGAATGCTTTTGATGCATCAGATCCGATGACCGAGACTCCCTGAACACCGTCTACCTCCAACCGTCTGAGAATTTCATCATGGATGCTGATGATATGACACATCGGACTGCTCTTTCTCCTAAAACCAAATTGGTTGATGCCGTAATTGTCATACAGTCTAGACATAATGCGCTTATGAATCAGCTTCTCGAAGATCTTAGAGGGACCTGGCAGAATTGAGATGGGACGGAAATCGGAAATGGAGGGGGTCTTGCATTTTGGAACAAGTAATATTTTAGACAATTTTCACTTTTCCTGAAACGGATTGCTCAATAGGGATGAGTTGAACAAATGTGTTGATGGCTTCGATAATTGCCCAGCAGATATTTTGAACAAATTTGAAGGTACTCCATCGCTTGAAGTTCCCTTAGGTGACATCTTCAGCAAAAGCTCCTCAACTTGCTCAATGCTGATTAGTTCACACCATAATTCATCTTCATCATCGCATGGGTATGACCAGTCATGCCTCAGAAAAATACTTTCAAAATATCTGTTCAAGCTTTCAGCCGTATGCTCAGTGGACGATGTGTTTGTAGTTCGCTTTCTATGAACAGAATTGACTATTTTCCAAATATTTCCATCTTTCTTGTTAAGACATTTCTTGGACCACACCTTCTTTGCCTTTTAGATTTCTGTTTGAACTTTCGCCTTGTAGTGATTGTATAGTTTGTAATTTCCCTCTCTCCAAGCATTCCATCTCTGTTGAATAAGATATTTCGTCAATGGTGTGACCCAAGGCTTATCTCTGTCAGTCATGGAGACTGTAGCACTAGGGAAAGCATCACACCCTGGCTTTAATAGAGAGTAGAACAGCTCAGTCTTAACATTGATGTTATCATGTGATTGATACAGCCGGTCCCAGTTGACATTTTCTAAAGAATGTTGAAATTTCAAAATGTTCTGTTCACGGTAGTCGTATAAAGTAACAAGTCTGCGATTATCATCAGAGCGTATAGCTTGCTTACTTGGCAGGAAAATTATATTGTGGTCGGACGACGAAAGAGGTGGATACAGCTGGCATTCCGCATACTCATCACTCATTTGTTCATCAACGAATATCAAATCCAATGTGGCACTCACTCTAGTAGGAACATTCACCAAGTCAACCACATTATGAAACACCTCGAATTGACGTAAATCCATGCGATTGAAGTCACCACACAATATAACATGAAACTCAGGTAACAAATTTTTAACATGGTCAAAGGATTCACAAAGGGAATCAGCAATATCTCGATTGATATGAGTCAGTAGTGAAAACTGTGCCCTACTTGCGAGGGATAGGTACATGGATAGGTACATGTATAATTCAGTGTTATGAATAGGAACATGGATAGATACGTGTATAATTCAGTGTTATGAATAGGAACATGCATGACTTCTGTCTTACTGGATAGGTACATGTGTTTGGTACACTCGGTTGAGTACATTGCGTTTCGGAACGTCTATGATCGAACTTGTGCGAATTGCTTCTGAGTACTTGGGTACGTACCGATAGACGTCCGTTGTTTGATTTTGAATGGGTTTGCTCAATTGCGACTATTGTGACTATTGCAACCATTGTAATCAAGATGACAGTCACATTGATTTTCCTTTTTACGTAGACAAACTATGCTATAAATATGAGATAGTTGTTTGATGACATACATAATGATGACTAGTATCCCAACGTCGTGGGTTGTCGCAAGAGACCTTGGATATTCGTTCAAAGCTATAGAAACTGTAACAAATCTCAGTGAAAATATCAACGCTGATGATTTAGTTGATCGACTAATGGATCTAGATGAGCATGCTATGAATCACAATTTGGATCGTAGGTGGATAGAGGATTTCTCCATGCTACATTTCAATGATAGTGAAATTAGGAGGATAAAATTGGAGCGATATGGAAAGAAGGAGACATTTGACAGTGTTTTAATAAAAAGTTCTCCCAATAAAAGTGACTTCAGAAGGAAATTAGAAGAAGAGACATTTAAATTATTATGTGAACGGAACTGCGTTCAATGTTTTAAACAGGAACGATCCCTTCTCTTTTTACCATGTTCTCATAGCGTTGTGTTCTACATGTTATGTACCCTTTGAAACTTCATCTTGTCCCCTTTATGATCAAGAAATATCTTCAACAGTCACTGTATATCGTGCATGATGAGTCATCATGCACGTCTGTGATTGGTCACTATTGTGTCTTTGTGTGGCTTTTCTATATAAGGAGGACATTGTACCGTTCTATTTCAAGCATAATTTGAGGCTAATACAATGTCAATCAGCATGTCGTTCACTACCAACATTCCCATTTCAATAATTTACCGAAGTCAACTCTTCACCGGCAATATATTTTATTCTGCCATGAATATAACTGGTTATAAAGCGGATTTGGTGGATCTGATGGAGGAAATAGTGAAGTATTTCCGCTGCGGAGAGGACGTTGTGGTGCAGAGAATGTTAATGAGAGTCGTGAACAACGCTCTTACACGAGTTGCAAGATTTTGGCTCAATGAAGTATTTCGCCCACTGGCTCAAACTGAGATTGTACCGGAATACTCTCGCTGTTGGTGCAGCAATATCCAACGGAAACACAATACATGTCTCCATGACATTATCACCTCCAGCTACTTTGACGAGAAGGGTGAGAAATGCAAACTGGACTTGTTCAGTGGACCGCCATCAGTAAGCATCAATGTGGCTGCTCAAGGACATTCTGAGGTGATCAGTTTGCGGGCATACTATGCCAATATTTTAAAGATTTTCCATTTAAAGCCGTGCTGTATGTACTGTCCTATTTCAAAACATCTAATAAAAGACATTGAGCAGCTCATAACTGCTACAAATCAGACTCTAGCCGATGTGAGTGTGTATCAGTTTCCCTCTACAACTTGTTAAGTGTTTTATGTAATTTTATAAGTACCAGCAACAAACTCTGCGTGATATATGAATGCTTGTAAACTTTTGTGTATAATGTTGTAAGTACTAAGCAAAAATTGTAATTGTATTATCTATTTCCATGTTAGAATAAAAATGTCTGTAAAACGGAAGGCATCTTCTCGTCAATCGAAACGGTCCTTCAAACCTTCAAGTCAGTTTAAAAAGGCGTTGCGAAAGTTAAACAGGATACATGATAATAAGAAGAAATGCAAATTGATTCAAAATTCAAGTGATGATTTCATTCGCGATTTAGCCTTTGCAATACACAAATGTCTACCTATTTACAAGCCTCTATTGAATGCTGGCTCTTTGAATAGCATAAAAAAGTTTTCAAATCCAAGGAGTAGTGATAAGAAAAGGCGAAACTTAATTCAGCGCGGTGGTGGTGGGGTTCTAAGTATGTTAAATGATATTGGAAACAGTATTAATGGTGTAATCAATAGTCCGCTTGGAAGGATTGCAGCAACTGCTGCAATGTTAATATAACGTTAACGAATCATAAAGTGACACGTCATCACTTTGATTGATGAGTCATATATAGGTGTATATAAGGAAGACGCTTTAATGATATTTTATCACTTTCAAGTGACAATTCATTTGCGCTGGTTGAAAGCTCCGAATTAGTACTTGTTGAAACATGACTCAGAAAATGTATACAATCAGAGAGGAAGGTGACGCTTTTGAGCAAGATATCTTGAAGCTTCGTCCGACACGAAAGGTGCAAGGGATTGGAAATACATTCTACTTTCAAACCTTGAATTATGGTGATGGCTTTTATCTTCAAGTTCCATTCTTCCACAGTAATGGTATGTCTACATCAGGGTATAGCAATATGAGACAAATGCGAGTGACTTTTCCAAAATGGTAACAGGTGATTCTTAAAACTATTGACTCTTTCGCGAAAGAATCTGTTGAGCTGCCTGAAAGTGCTCCCACTCATTGGAGAAAGGCATTAGAGGAAGGAGTTGGTTACAAGGAATTGCCGGAATTCGATACACTGTTTTTAAAACTATCGGATCATTTTTAAGCATTCCATCTCTTAACAAACGCGATGGAATGTGAGGATCTCAAACGGGGTCGCTATATGGGCTTAGTGCACGTTACCGGACTTTATATTGGCTCACATGGTTCGACTGGTAAAGTCGCATCTTTACAAATGAAGGTTCTTCAACTAGTCTATGAACCACTACCAATTGATAAATGCTTAATTAACATTGATGAGACTGCTTCAAGTGATGGAAAGGAAGAGAGCAAAAAGCGAGGGAGGAAATCTAAAGATGGGAATCCTAAATTGAAGTTGAAGCGCCAAGATGCTGACTTGTAAACTTTCTATAATCCTAATTGTGATGAGGAAACACAAATGTTTTAATTTGTAAATGTAACTTGAAAGTTTCTATTCTGAATGTAAATAAACGTGATCTGGAACATGTGTCTTTTGTTGTACTAAGCAAAATTAGCGGGATGATGAGTTTAATGTTAATGGAATTATAAGATGACAGATTTTCGTCTATTCACTGATCGCGCAATGTGTGTCGCCGGACCAAGTCAGTCCGGTAAAACTACTTTTGTAACTCAATTACTACAATTAAGAAATGAAATGTTTAACAAGGAAATTAAGAGAGTCAAATGGTATTATGGAATATTTCAACCACAACTACATTCTGCACTTCGCCAGAAAGGTTATGATGTGAAGCAAGGGTTACCGAGAACTGAAGACATCAAAGCAGGTGACTTACTAGTATTAGATGATCTATTACGTGAAAGCAAATCTTCAAAGGATGTAACTGAAATGTTCATTCAAACTGCACATCATAGGGAAGCTTTTATTATCTATATCACCCAAAACATTTTTGATGGAGGGAAAGAGCAAAGAAGTAGGAGTTTGAATACACATTATTTGGCAATATTTAAAAATCCAAGAGACAGCAGTCAGATACATCATCTCAGTAGACAGATATTACCTCAATAACCTAAAGTTCTTTCAAAAATATATGAAGATGTAACTAAGAAACCACATGGCTATCTATTTATTGATCTAACCCAGGAATGTCCGGAACGACTTCGATTTCGAACAAATATCATACCTAATTCCGCTGAACCAATGACAGTTTTCTCGGTTCACAGTTAGTTTTAAGCAATGTACTTTGTTGCCTTATTATTTTCAAACATGTCGTATTCAAAGATGGTAGTCATTCCTCAAGAGGAGTATGTACAATTGACTACATTGCAAAGTGCACAGGAAGTCAAAAATATAGATCAAGCTATTACGAATCAACTTAAGGAACTAACACAACCGGATATGGAAATTCAGAAGATTAAGGATCCCTATCGACGAATGCAGTTAGCAGCTGAAAACATTGATGAGAGGCGACAGATTCGTGACAAGTTGCGACGATTTATAACCTTGTCAACACCTCGACCATATCGTGTGCGCGCTGAGCGATTATTTGACTTCATTGATCCACATGTGAAGTTCAATGAGAGAGGGGAGATAATAGATGAAACAACTGGTGATGTTATTAGAAATAGTCACATAGATGACCTTCTACAATATGCTGTCAGAGATGTAAGGCGAAAACTAGGTGCACCACAAGGGTGGACATATTTTCAGAAAATTTTATCTGATCAAAATGTACCTCACAATATTATTGGAGGACCGACTGTGAATGAGTTGGATAAGGGTCACTTACAAGATTGATTAAAAAGTAAAACACCCACGATGGCGGTCAAGCGAGAGCTTGCAGATCCCGATGATCTGCAACCAAAAAGAGCTACTAGGCGCTCAATGCGTGTTGCGAAGGAGTATAGTAAATATTAAGCAAATATGAATTAAGCCTTGCCTCTCTCATATCATGTCGTTACAAAAATTTTGCTGTTGTTTGAAACCTGCGCTCGAAGGTAAAGCAGAAGAGGGCATATAGGTTGATATCAATTGTGTTAGCAGTTGCTGTGCGAATAATACGCGTGCAAATCAGGACAAAGACGATGAGTACAGCAGTGAAACTCAGAAAGATTTATTACGACTTAAATCACCCCGCAAGTTTCAGTCATCCGGCGGTTCTAGCCCGTGCAGCAGGTGTGGGAATAGAGAAAGTCAAGAAGTGGTTAAGGAGTCAACCGACTTACACTCTTCACAAAAATGCGAGAAAGCGGTTTCCAACGAGAAAATATGATGTTAACAATATAGATAGTCAATGGCAAGCGGACTTGGCTGACATGCAACAGATATCACAGTACAATGATGGCTATAAATACATCTTAACCGTAATAGATATTTTATCTCGCTATGCTTGGGCACGTGCGCTGAAATGTAAACGAGGACCAGAAGTTAAAGCGGCTTTTCAGAGCATTTTCGATGAGGGGATTCGAAAACTCTCATGTTCGAAGTCTCCTTAAAAGTCATAATGTGGAATTGTTTAGGGTCAAAAGTGCTTATAAAGCTGCCATGGTTGAGAGGTTCAATCGCACACTGAAGACAAAAATATGGCGCTATTTCATTGCAAAAAATACACATGTTTGGGTAGGTGAGCTGCAGAAATTTGTTAAGAATTACAATGAAAGCTACCATCGAATCATTAAGATGAAACCAGTTGATGTTACCCCAGATAATGCGATGGATGTATGGCTTCGATTGTATGATAAGAAAAGGCAAAACCTCTCCAATGAAAAGAAAATTGATATTGGTGATATAGTTCGGATTTCAAAGGTTAAGTCTACATTTGAGGAGGGGTATCTACCTAATTGGACTGAAGAAGAGTTTTTTGTAGATGAAGTAAATAGAAAATTTAGACCCACCATGTATAAATTAATAGATTACCATGGCAATCCAATTGAAGCAAAATTTTACTCTTATGAATTGCAAGTAGTAGACAGAAGTGAAGAGATGTATATGATTGACAAAATAATTAGGAGGAAAGGTCATGGCAATCAAAGGAAATATCTAGTTAAATGGAAAGGATATCCTGATTCATTCAATAGCTGGATAACGCACCAGGATCTACAAAATGTGGAGGTGGGAGACACTCGTAACTTTTAAGTTAATATAGCATGTGACTTCTTCCATATATGAGTTTAACATGTCTACTAACTTCAACATCATTCTTCCAAGCAATAGCAACCCCAAGATACTCCCAAGTAACAAACCATCTCTATACTCTGTTGAATTCGCTAATCCAATTAGTCTGCATGGACCCCATGAAGTTGCTCTAACTAAAATTACTTATTACAACGATATCAGTTTGCTAAAGAACAACTATTTTGAATTACATAAAGAAGTGCGAGAGAAGGATGATTGCTTTCGCATATTTCAAAATAGTCCACATGGTACATGGGCTTTTCATCATCTAACTTTACATCCTTTTTCAACATCTTTACCATCTGTCCAAAACATGATCAAAATTCAAAAGGCATTTGCAACGTCAACTTTTGATTCTAAGGTTCCCAAAAATGAGGTTGCAAGATACAGAAAAGGAAATCGGTAGAATGTTTGAAAGAATAAATGATCTCTTCAAGCTGACTTTGAATAAATTCTACAAACCAGTGATAAAGGGGTCAACAAAATTGATGAAGGAAGGGAAGCATGTTCTTCTTGTATTAGGTAAGGATTTGAGTCATACTTTTGGGTATTCCAGAACAACTTTCTCATCAAGGTATTGGTACAATGGACGTGGGTGGAATTCGGAGAGGAAAGTCACTGATTTTCAATGTAGAATTGTGCCATTGTATGCATTACAAAAAAGGAGCATCCGAGTAAAAAATAAATTTGAGGTCATTAGAAGTGTTGAAGACTTTGCAAGAACGTTTCAAGGATCAGTGCCAGAAACGTTAATGACTTGTGAATATAAGAAAGAGAAAGTAACTTTATATACTGTTGAAACGGAGGCAGAATTTATTGTTTTTACTAAAAAGACACCATTGGAAAAGTCTGATTCCGCTGTTATTGAATTCGGATCTGAAATGATTGGGATGTTTAAGGGCCTTGAAAGCGCACCTTGGTTGATAGAATTAAATGATACATTCAAGGTTCAATTGTCCTCTTCTAAACTCAAAGCATCAGCAGATGCTTCATGGGATATCCACGTATACAGCGAAGACATATTGGGTGATGATTTGTCTACTTCCAGTGAACTTGTAAAAAGAGTTAATTTGAACATTGAAAGCTTGAAAACGCCATCTGAATTGTGTACAAAGTTAAATGAGTTTGGTGTAGATTACCTTGATGCAGATGAATGTCACTTTTCTTATGATCCACATAAGAAACGCATGATTCTAAAGGTAGGGAAGAACTCTCTTATCAAACTGGATAGCGTGTTAACCACATTGGGATTCTCAAAATCAACTATTTATGAAGGCACATCAATAGGCGATACAGCCCTATCACTAGAGCGTGATATAAGTAACTTATACGTCTATTGTAACATTATTGAATATACAAGGGTTGGCGACATTGAGGCCCCACTTCTGCGCACATTTCCTCTCTCATCCGTAAGGAAGCAACTAATCAATCGAGAATTTTTTAACACAATGTATCTACCAGTCAGTCGAAATTACATCAATAGAATTGACATATCAATTCATGATGACGCAGGAGAAGTAGTACCGTTCTGTGGTGGTGTTACTGTTTTGACCCTACATATTAGGTCACGAGAATAAGGCTTTACGCTATTGTGACTTCCATAGTTATTCAATAGTCATAATGACAGGCATTTACAGTAGACCATCATATCAGAGCGGTTATCCCGTGTTTGTTGGAGGTAGACGACAAGTTGGAGGAGGTATATTTGGTGCACTAAGACGTATGGTTCTTTCAACACAAAAAGCATAGCGTACCAATCATGAAGCGTGTTGGAAGCAGGGCTTTAGATTTTGGTGCAAATATTGCAGCTGATGCGCTTCAAGGTGAGGATATCGGTGAATCTATGAAAATGCGCGCGCAGCAATCTGCCATAGACGCATTAGATGATTTAACAAAGACGAGACGTACAGTTCGGAAGAAGCGTAGGAAGTCAAAACAAGTTGGATCCGGTCGAGTTACTAAGCAAAGACGCAGGAAAAGTAAAAAGCCGACTAGAGCAGCACGTTCTAAATCTAGACGTCGAGTGAAAACAAGAAAGCGCAAACGAAATTCCACTGCGACTAGAAACAAGTCAAAACGAAGGAAGACAAGATATTTGTAGAGCTAATACGATGCAGAGTATCAATTCGGCCTTGTGTTTCTTCGATTCTCCCCCTCATTAGACAGACATCATCTCCTCAACAATTGTAGACATAGTCCCCACAACAAATATCGATGGTAACCAACAGCCTATTCAGTTTGATATACCTGCCAATCCTCAAGATTATATTGACTGTCAATCCATTGATTTAGAGTTTTGTATACAAATCAAGAAGACTGATGGTACAAATATTGATTCATCCAAGGATAACGTGGGATTGGCAAATCTTCCTATTGCCAGTCTGTTCTCAGATGTGTATCTAATATTGAATGACAAACAGATTGAAGGAGGGGATCGAGCATATCCATATGGAGCATATATACATACAATGACGCAATTTCAAAAGCAAGCTAAACAGTCACACTTGCAAGTTGCCGGCTGGTATGATGATCAGCAAGGGAAATTTGATGAGGTTTCAAATGGAGGTTTAAAAAGACGAATGGATTTAACAGCGGATTCAAAGGAATTATACTTGAAAGGACCTGTCTATCTTGATTTCCTTCGTCAATCTAGATATCTACTATCACAGGTTAAAATGCAAATAAAATTTATTCGTGCAAATCCTGAGTTCGCGTTAATGGCTTTTGGAGCTACAAACTATCAAATCAACATAAGTAGTGCCGTGCTCAATGTAAGGCGAGTAACAATGAACCCGTCAGTCATCAACGAGCATGCGACAGGATTGAGGAAAAGCAATGCAATATATCCAGTTAATCACAGTGTGTTAACGAACTTCACAATTGGTGCGGGATCATCCTCTCATGCCTACCCAAATCTTTTTCCCACTGCGATGGCGAAGGCGGTGTATATCACATTTGTAGAAAATGAGGCATTCATTGGTGCTTTTGAAAAGAATCCATTCAATTTCCAACACTTTAATGTTAGCAAACTAGCACTCTACCAGGATGGGAAATTTGTATCTTGCAAAGCATATAAGCCTAATTTCAAAGATGGTAAATTCGCACGTGAATATGGTTCTACTTTCACCGACCTCAACATGTTTAACACAGATGATTCAAATGGAATTACAATGGATATGTACAAGAATGGCTACTTCTTCATTATGTACAACCTCACAGCAGATGAAGATCTAGGTGGTGAAAGCGTAGGAGTTACAAAGCCTGGAAATCTACGACTGGAGGTATCATTTGAGTCACCTTTGAAGAAAACAATTACTTGTCTCATTTATGCTATCTATGATAGCAAAGTTGAGATAACAAGAATGAGAGACGTGACTGTCAGCTATCAGAGATGAGTAACTTAAGCAACATAGAAATCTTGAGGAAAATGAGGAAAGCTCATCCCTACTCCAAGACAAGATTTCTCAATGTCTTTTCTAGAGATAATTTACCTGATTCAATTCCTTTCTATCCTTGTTCGCTTATCATCAATACGGATACCAACAATCTTCCCGGAAAACATTGGATTGCTGTATACATCAATCGTTATAAGGTGGCCGAATATTTTGACTCTCTTAATCAACCTCGTTTACATGATATCGCATTATGGATGAACAGGTTCTCCTGGACTGTTAGGAAAGTGACATCGTTCCCACTTCAAAGTAATACATCTCTAATGTGCAGTGGCTATGTACTCTATTTTGTCAACGAGAGACCATTGAAAAATAACTGTAAAAGTGCTTTAGAATTATTTTCAAAAAACTGTGATAAAAATGATGTAATTCTTACTAAATATGTCGAAACAGTTTTGAAATAAAGTTTTATGTTGTATCATTAACTTGCTCTCTTTTTTTCTAAAACAAGGGTCTATAAGGAAAACAAAAACATGTTCATATTTCATTATCTATTCACATATATACAAAATCTACAATTTGGTTTTCATGAAACATTTTTTCAAATCACATATGATGGGAGGCACATCACTTATGTCTTTGATGCCGGTTATCACAATCTTTCCATTATGGAACACATGAACATGATATGGATGCCAGTTAGTCAATTGAGCTGCTGGAAATAACTCCACTTCAGTTAGATTATGTGATGATGTAACTTTACGGAAGTCATAGTGATAGTGCAATTCACATAACACGGTCATTGTCTTCACTTTCCAATCAGATAATGAATCATCAGGTAAATGTTCCAAAGTAAAGTGTAGATATGAGAGATCACCCTCCATGACCCTTCCAATACATTGGATTGTTCCATTTGGAAAGAATAGGATAGTGAGTGATTTATCCTTCCTCTGAATCCTCCATGTTAACATTGAGGGTCTTCCAAGATGTAAGCTCGTTGTCGGCTTCAATTTGCGTTTTATCAGTAACCAATGTTTTCGGTTGGGTAAATTCCTCTCGATCTCTTGTAGATTGAGTTTTGACTTTGCTTTTGTAGCTAACATCCGATTTACAACTTCTAACCGTTTGATGTCCTCCATCTTTAATGAATGACGTTATCTGTGGTAGTATCTCCCTTGTAAAGGTTTCCCATGTGACGTCACTGAAACGAAAAAATCGATATTCAACATCTTCCCGTTTTGGTGAATAGACGTATAGTTTGACTGATGAATCACACTTTATCCATACCTTGTCATCGAGAGGAATCTTGATCCGAGTCTTATGGTTGTCAATGAGATCCGCAAAGTCTTTCAGTGAAGGCAATGAGTCAATACTAATGCAAACGCCGCGATGTTTTCGATCACTATTTGCTATTGAATGACAAAATGCTTTTCTTCTAGAATTTGTTATGTGAACGTTTTGAACGTCACTAAGTTTCCATGTTCTAATGTAATGAGGCATGTTCCGAAAGCTATGTTTCAAATTTAGGTTTAATGTTTGCCTAAAGTTTGTTATTTTATTAGCTCAACATATCGGAATGATGTTGAGTACAAATTCTTCACATATTCATTCACATTAGGACTACCTATTTATTAGTAATCATTTCTACATATCGGAAAGATGTAGAAATTTCAATTTTAGTAAGACTACTTGTGTATTAGTAAGTGTTGCTACATGTCGGAAGATGCAGCAATCGCAAGATCTATTACAAGTGGAATATTGTATTGTTTTTTTTAATCTAGACTTATTCTACATCACTTGTGACAGGAAGGCATCTCCTTCTCTTCGACGGTGGGGGAAGACCTAGGCTGTAGTGTCCATATGGTAATGATAAATTTTTATCCAGCCAACAGCGCTTATCCTCCCAAAGTGAAAACCCTCGCTTCCTTAATGATTTTGTGCTAACTATGTGATTTTTTGAATTTATAATTGTCATATCTTCAGTTGCATCATTCTCACTACAATAGACACTCCTATAGTCATTATGTTTCAATTTTTTAACTGCTGCTCTCTGAATTCCTTTTGCACGTTTGATGCTATGATTCGTAGAGTCTAGATATTTCATTGAATACATTTTCGGTTTTAGTAGGATCATTTCCTCAAGCAACTTTCCAGCACACTCATCCTTAAAACAACCTAATCTAGCTTTGTAGTTGAGTATAGTCGGTGGTGACTGTCATAGTTTGAAGAGTCAAACTTTTCACCGAAGTATAGAAGTATATCTTCCAGACGGACAGATGGTGATGTGTATAAACATAGGAAGAAACTGTCGGTATCACCTCCACAAAGCCGCGTTCTATTTATCAGTGGACATCTTTTTTAATCATTGTGATATAATTGATGCATTTCCAACTTACTATAGTCAAGTACTGCTTGACCAACATATATTAATTTATTTAAAACTATTGAAGGTTTGTACATTTCCATACCAACCAGATCTTCATCAAATATTTTGTGTTGAACATAGAGAGGATGATTTGACAATTTCAGTAGTTGTTTCTCATTGTTGACTAGTTTAAATTTTTTCCTTCTCCTTACATTTTCCATTGTTTTACCAAATAGAGAATTATTTTTCAATTTGTAGAATGACTTTTCGAAGTCAGTGCTTGATTGAGCCCTCTTTTGAGAGTTCATATCAATGTATGTTTTTAACCAAGACTTTTGTGTGAATTTTATGCCACTATGAATCTTCTTGATTCTCATGCCCACGGTCAAGTAAAATTTTAAAATTGAGTAGTGGACTACATAATTTTCCCTATCAAATTCATGGAGCAGAAGTTTCTTGATAGAAGAAAATTTTGTATTTGGTCTTACTTTTTCATATAGTGTGAAAACATTCTCTTTTCAATCATCTGCATTTCTGGAGCTAATGGGAAATCGGCAGTGTCATCATGAATGGTTGCAGGATACTCTAAATCTAAATAAAAAATGTAGCCGATTTCACCATCATCATCTATATTTTGAACATTTTCTTCATTTAAAAAATTATCTAATTCACTTTCATTCAACCATTGGAAATTTGAGTGGGGTAGATTCCTACTGAGTGAAGAACCGTTAAGTTTATTAACATCTAAGTAGGTCAAATGTCGACTTTCATGTGTATTATTTCCTAATTCTTCAATGCGTGCACGCGCTCGGTGAATGTTGGTGAAAGTCATACCCCCTCTAATTCCTCGTTCAAATAGATTGTACATATTTTCATCTTGTATGTAGTGTGGGGGATCATTGGAAGAGAAATTTAGTGCTGAGGTAAAGCTAAGATGTGGGAGACTGACAAATGTACAGGGTCGACTTCATCCTCACGTTGACTCAATGCTCTAAACACTTCAAATATGTCTGCCAACAATAAAACATCTAACTTCAGATATGCCAGCATGTAATCACCAAATGTGCTACAATTAAATTCAATCCACGCCTTGTTAGCGTGTTCATATTCACTATCGGAACAGTGCTCACGAGTAAGATCATAGAATTCAAATTGTGGTGGTAGACAGTCTTCCGTCAACGTGTTTAAGTTTTTGAAGTATGAATATGGAAACACTCCCTTCTGATATAAAACATTATCACTTAATTGTGGAAATTCTACCCTTAATGTCTCTACATGCTCATACGTTTGCAAGCCCTTGGCTAATTCACTCAAGGATGCACTTAGAAATTGATGAGTCTAAGAATTTTAGTTTAAAGTATACTGTCTTCCCTTTGTATTCATTTACAGGGACACTGGCGGATAAAGTTATATATTTTTCAGCAGTTGCTGCTACAACATCTAATTTCCAAGACTTCATTCTTCCAATCGCTTTATAGCAAACGATGTGGCTATCATAATTTTTAAAATTGTGGAAAAATATGGGGAGCTCCCGTCTGTTAAGTCTTAACCGGAGATTGCATTTCCTACATAATGTTTGCCTATATCGTCCGGTGATATGATCATGATCACGAACTTTTATGACTTCATCGCTGAATTTCGATTTACATTTGTTGCAACATTCTGCATTCTCATGGCTTGCTTTTTCATCCGCTGACAGTGTCATTGGCTGCCTAGTTGTTGCACATTGGTTGTCATATAAGTCTTGGGCTACAGTTTAAGTGGTGCAAGAAACTAATAATGCAATTTTCTCCCTCAAAGAGGTAATACTTGTTTTCAAATTTTGATTGAAGGGCATTATGCCAGACATGATAAGCTCCAATGGCCGCAGGTTTATGTATTTTATTATCAATGTAGCACTCTATATCTGCATAAATTACTAAAGGAGGACTTAGTTGATATGCCATGCTACTTGTTAGTACTTTTAGATCTGTTGGCATTTTTTCTATTTGTGCTTTTCCTCGAATGCAAAACTGGAAGTGTCGTTCTAGTGTTGTCTTATATGCGAATGACTGAGTGCATCTTTCGCATAAGTATTTATGTCTTTTTAAAGTTCACCTATACAATCTTGACAGCTTTGGAATTCCACAATAGTGTGCTGCTCCATCGTTTAGAATTAGCAAAATATTAACCGTTGCCTACCAGTAAAGTTACTATTTTAACGAACACCTTTGAGTCCATTTTCATAAAAGTGAATGTGTATTTTAATATTATTATTTTTCTCAAATTTTGGAATATCTTTGATTGATACTGGTGTGGAAAGGCCTTCCATATATAGCTCAGATGTCCACTTACTATATGATTTTACTTCATTCCTTGAAAAAGGTACTTCATTATAATGCAATATTGATGAAACTGCATATAGGAAGCAATCATTTGCATTTGAATTAACATTAATGATAGCTCTAGAGTTTTTTAACTTCTTTGGCAGAGGAAATGATTGTCCACCTGACAGTATTGGACTTGTTATAACATTGAACTCTATATTTTGTACATCATCTATAATCCAATTGCTACCCTTTTTTGTGAAGGCTTCAATATGATTTATTAGACTATTTAGATGATCCTGAAACCAAGCATCATAGTCATAAATATAGTTTGAGGATGATGAGGTAAAGTGTGCGAGAAAAGTTTCTTCTTCTTGAGGATTAGAACGGACATAACGAATTTGTGCAATCAGACGACCGCGCAATTGATAGCTCCTTAGTAAGCCAGACACTAAATTCCCTAACATGGAACGCATGCTTTCTAAGAATGATGTTATGTGCAAAGTAGGTGTTGTTGGCGTGATATCATATACACGTACATGGCCATTGAGTGCGCTTTCGCTGAGACAGACAGTTCCATAGTTATTATGCATATTCATCTCACTAATTGTATTATGTACATTCATATGCTGTCGAAATCTACTTATAGAGTTATATGTTTTGCCACACCGAGAGCAGTATTGCATAAAGTTTCGTATGTTATTTGAAGCGCTGGTTGTTGGCTTAGAAGTAGATCTATTTTGATTATTCGAATTTGACTCTGTTATGCTATCATTCGGTTTATTATTGCATACAAGTTTATGCCTCTTAAGATTATCCATCCTATTCGTCTTATATGGACACTTGCTACATTGATACGTTTTCCTAACTTACAAAATTTTTCATGACGTTGCAAATTGCCTATGAGAGTGAACACTTTTCCACACTTGGTACAGACAACCATGATTATTGATGAGGATTGAAATTAGCAAGCCCTTATATACATCTACCATCTAATGACGTCAGCGTCATCACCAGCCAATACCATATGTTCCGATCTGTTGTAAAGAGAAAACACATACAATTTCAACAGGTATTTTTTTTCAAAATAGAAGAAAATAGAAGTCAAAGTAATGAAGTTACAGTTTATTTGACAATACCACTTTGGTAGAGTTTTAGGTGACTGCAGCTGTCACTACAGCCACCCAAATCGTCCATCCTCGTAAGGCGCACTCTTCTGATGCCATTTTGGGAACATTCGAGGTGCACAAGCGTTTTTTTGTTATGCTGTTGGCTGGTGGTTACTTGGGAGGCCAACAGGTTTGATTGAGTAATATTTCTTAGAGACTCAATCAAACCTCTATTGTCCTCCTTCAACTTCACCTCGTGGGCCTCAACCTCCTTTAGGCGCTCTTGGCAACGACGGAGTTGTACCTCAACGTCTTGTACCTCGTGTTGTACCTCTTCTACTGTCGCGTCGAGAGCCACATTGTACTGCCGAACAGGGAGAGCAGCTGGAGGTGCGGGCGCAGCAGCGTGAGGGGAAGGTTCTGCGGCTGGGATCGGAGAGGAAGGAGCTGCGGCTGGGATCGAAGAAGAAGGACGCAGTGGAGATAACGGATCCAGTGTCATCATCGGTGATAAGGGAAGCCGCACACTCCAGCTCGGAGAAGCCCGGATGTGGCTGAATGACACCTCCTCCTGAGATGCACACATCGCGGAGTCCTGTAATCGAAAGAAATAATTGTTTATCATCTATTTAGCATTTTACCATTAATGAGATACAAAAGTGAATTTCTCTTACCTCCGGCTGGATTGTGACCTTCTGACCGGATCCAATCTCTCTCACGGGTCAACGAGTCATTTTAAAAGATAAATCAATCTATTTCAAACAAAAAAACATCAGTAGTAAAGTGAGTTTCTAAACATATTTTAATAGAAAATTCTGTACTCATGCAGTTGACCAACTTTGATACTTACAGATGTAACAGGATCATCATCATCATCGGAAGAAGATGTCGGGGAAGAAGTCGCTGACGAAGTTTCCTCATCAGATGAAGTCGCTGACGAGGTTTCATCGTCCTCTGATGAAGACTCCCGAATCGAATAAGGCTTTTCTTCATTATCTTCCACCGACGTACTCGTCGCTGGCGTCGATAGGAAACTTCGATGCTTCCTGAGGGACAGCGATCGCACAACCTGCAGCGAAAAATAAGATAACATGTTCGCAACTCATTGAGAAGCATACATGTTCTTGGAAATACTTCATGCATTGAGAAATATTATTGACAAATAACTAAACAATGACACTTACGGGACTAGGAAGACACTTCTTCTCCGGTGTAGGCAAACGGGGTATACTGTTCACACCTGTAAACAGCTGAAGAAAAGATCATATTCAATTTCACATAAAGAGCTAATGAATAACTTTAATACTTACATTTCTCAAGCATTCAGCCGCTTTCTCCTCTTCAAAACTGACACAAGTCTGTTGAGGCAACTCACTCTGAAATGTTGTGACAATGTTGAAATACTTTTTACATGGTAGAATAATTAACGGAGTAAATGTATTCTCACATTTTTAGTGACAATCTTTTTTTGAATTAAGACCTTGGTCTTCTTAGGAGGAGGCATCTCATCATTATCCTGAAATGTTTAAACGATATATATTTTTATGCATGATGGACCAATAATTAATTTATTCGGTTTTAAGAAGCTATCCTTTGAAGGTATTATGTATGATTGACAGAACTCACCTCAAAATCACTTAAGGTGTCATCGATGAACTGTCGTGACTTGGGGGCTTTCTTTGGGACTCGGGACTTGACGGGTTTCTTTATTGCCGTAGGCTCATCAACCTGTGAAAGGACACCTTCCATCGGCCTCTCCTTTTGAAATAACCGCTCCAACCTCCTCTTTTCAGCCTTTGAGGTGAGGTTGATGCCCTTCCTCCCATTTTGCTGAGCACATGGTGTGTGCTTTTCAATGAATGCCTTAGAGACTTCGGTATTAACCTTTTCATTACTTCGTTTATATGACTTGCAAGTTAGGCAGTACAGATACGTACAGTCACTTTTGAAGATGCAGTTCTTGTGCCGCTCTTATTAGCATATCGAACGGGTAATTGACATGTTTCACAGAAGTGAAAAATTAGGCGCTGTCGTGCAAGACTCTCTTGTCGGACCATCTCTATAGAGGAAAAAAAATTGATTATAATTTTATCTCTTATTAAATGAGAACTCATTTATAAATCATCAACAAAACTCTATGAAGTACTACCTTGATATTGAATAAATCTTAGAAAGAATTAAAATCTGAAGTTGAAATTGAAACCGAAAGTTGAAAGTTTAATTTTCATTCGAAAACGGTTTGCTCATAGAAAGAGTTGAAATTTGCAAGTAGCTGTATTGAAATTATTTAATTTCGAAATTAATTTAATGGAATGAAAGTAAAATTTCGAAAATTTCAACCAATCCTCAATTTGTTTCATTAAACAAGCTTGAATTTTATACATCTATTAGCAGATGACAGACTGAATATTTAAAATGGATGAAGACTTTATTTAGGTATCTTTTATTTATAAACAAACTGTGAAAATCTTGTTGATTTAAATACACTTACATTTAAACTGATATATTCATGTCTCTCGCTCAATGACTTAATTATGGATGAAAAATTAAAAAAACATGGTTAATAATGTAACATAAAGTGTTCCTATCCTAAAACCCAAGCTTCTATATTTAAAGCTATTTGGTTATAAGAACTTAATAATGTTTCTACTCCCGAATATCCTATAAAGTAGCACAACATGGTAGTGAAACTTACTTCAGAATTGTAGTATGAATCGGAGAAAGGAGGAACGAAGAACGACGTCTGCTATGGACACTGAATTATTTGAAAATGAGTGAAAATTCGTTGTGTGCAACTTCTTTATATATGAAATTGACAAAGCAACTATGAACAAAGACCTTATGACATCACATCCTGGAATTGGTACGACCAAACGAAATTGATAACTCAAACAAGAAATTAAACAGCTGGTTTATTTTTAAACTTAGAAGTGGAAGTGCCATCAAATGTGTTGAAAGATTTCTATATACAAGCATTAGAGTCAATTCCAAATATTATAAAATGATGGAATAATATACTGCTTGAAATGCTATTATTTAAAGACATATTATCATTTAAATTTAAAGATACCAGATGCTTGAATTGTTTAAGAAATTGTAAATTTCAAATTGCGCGCCAAATTTCGAAAATTCAAATTTCGCGCCAAAATTTAAGTAATCAAATTTAATGACGTGAATTTAAAGATACCAGATGCTTGAATTGTAATTTCAAATTGCGCGCCAAATTTCGAAAATTCAAATTTCGCGCCAAAATTTAAATAATCAAATGTAATGATGAAGGTTAGGGTAAGGGTTAAGTTTAAGGTTAGGGTTAGGGAAGCAAGAAGAGTATCTATGGCACCCGGAACCTATGGGAAAATTTATTTACACTATAATCCGAAAAATTTCGAGGGCGCGAAGCGCCCGAGAAATTTTGATGCCCCCCCCCCGCCGTGTATGAAGGTCAAGGTCAGGTCTAAGGTCAAGGTCAAGTGTAGAGGTTTGTTTCTTTAAAAGTTATATGTTCCTATTTATTTCAAGTTGAAGTCTTCATATTTGATTTTTTGTTTCAATTCAGTTATTGAACATCATTAATTGTAGATAGTTATTCCCCTTTCCCATTCAGACCTTAATTGAAGACCGATTTGTGAAATGATAAAACAAGTCTGTTCATATATACAAATGAATATTAAATGAAGAGATTAAGAAAAAACACACTAAATGTCATCAAGGTAAGGAAAGGGTACAAGTTTTTTCAAGTCCACTTGCACATGGATCCTGGTCTTTTTGGGCGCACAGGGACAACGACGTGGTGTGTCAAGGTCGATGATTGAAAATTCGAGAGCGGTTGTGAGGTTCCGCTCGTTCGGCTCCATTCGCATGAAGATCCGTTTGGTGTGATACTTTTTCGGCGCGTTCTTCACTTTGACAGTGACCCTTCCATACAGTGGCGTTCACATGGACTTTTTATTCATGTGCCGCATCGTCTCGATTGATACGTCACTATCATCACTCGAGCAGTCGGGCGATGCAGGGGCTTGGGTGAACACCACCGGCTCGTTTGGTGTTGTAGATCGCTCCATCGGAGATTGGGACGTGTATTGGTACGTTCCATTGGCGATTGAGGTGAAGTGGTACGATCAGCAGTACCGTTCTCAACTGCAGCTTCCTGTTTGCGATCCATAATGACTTCTAGATTTAAAATAATTGTAACTTGTAAACGTGAGGATTAGAACCTTTGATAAGAATTGGTACAAACCTCGGACTTATATACTTTTTAAACAAAGGAAATCCTAACAGCCAATTAGAGAGGTACCGAACTTCCCTAAAGACTATATAACTATATAAAGGATGTCATTGTTCCAAACTGTTAAGTACTGATCCTCAACGTTCCATAACAAGAAGCATGTCCTCAAAACCTTTATTCTATTTTCAAAATGACAGCCAAGTCATTATGAGAGGTCAGTTGGATATGACCGTGCATCTCTGTTGCGGCTGCAAAGTGGCCCTGTGGAAAACTTTAACTGTGACAGCACTTCAAAGGCGGAATGGACTACCAGTGAAGTGTCCGGTACACGAGTGTGAGCATGACTTCACCAACAATCAGACATTTCATGAATGGTGTGATGACTTCCTAAAGATCATGGAGTCGCCTGAGGGACGTGATCTGTACCCATCATTTATTATTAATGCTTAAATTAAACTTACATTGTAAATCTCTTGTCTTTTTCATTTTAAACATAGTTCTGGAATTGGTTTTCTTATTGGGGAGCAACTAAATCATAACTGCACATTAAAGTTTCACATCTAAATAGTGCTACATTTAAATTAATCGTCACAATAGTCGCAATTGAGCAAACCCATTCAAAATCAAACAACGGACGTCTATCGGTACGTACCCAAGTACTTAGAAGCAAGTCGCACAAGTTCGATCATAGACGTTCCGAAACGCAATGTACTCAACCGAGTGTACCATGTACCTATCCAGTAAGACAGAAGTCATGCATGTTCCTATTCATAACACTGAATTATACATGTACCTATCCATGTTCCTATTCATAACACTGAATTATACATGTACCTATCCATGTACCTATCCCTCGCAAGTAGGGCACAGTTTTCACTACTTGAGTCTTCAAATTTGGCGGAACGTAGCACACGCAAACGATGTATTTGTCATTGATAATTATTTGAATATAATCCATCTCCTCTGGCTTTGCAAGAACCGGGAAGTCAACTAATTTTGAGCGAAAGGCACTTGATATCCACAACATCACTCCACCACCACGGTGGTTCACACGGTCACAACGAAATGAGACAAAGTTAGGAATGTCAAAAGCTCTGTCTTCATGATCATCAGTCAGCCAAGTTTCTGTAATGGCAATCAAATCTGGCATTAATTTCGCAGCAGTAAGGCAAAGTTCATCAAACTTATAGGGTAAAGAGCGAACGTTTGTCAACAGAATGCTTGGTAGCATATCTTTGATATTTGGCACAACAGAACTTTGGAGAATGAAACCTGGCACTCGGCGTAAAAATTTCAATGGAAGTTTTTTAAGGAATCTTTAAGTACAACTGCTCCCTTGAATATAACCACGTTCTCTCCACAAGCTCTCCGCGCTCTTAACTCTTGACGAAGCATCTTGTTACTCATCTGTTCAAATGGCGTGTAATCAGGATTTATGTACACGTTGGGGAAATCACCATCCTTCAACTCCTTCGCACTTTTCAAGACGTCACACTTGTCACGGTATCTCTGTAGTTCGACTTTCAAGGGTCTTTTACCATCTTCCCCTATTTTACCAATGCGACGAACCGACTTTATTTGAATTTCAGTGTGGTCAATTTCCGACAGTATTTGTTTGCACATTTCCAGATCTTTTTCCGCACGTTCTCTCACAGTGCCCTCCAAAGACTCTTTGAGGCCAGAGATATGACATTCATTTTTTTTTTTTTTCTCTCTCGCTGACTTCAAAGAGAGTTTGCTCTCGAAAAGATGGCTGTGATTTGCATTTCGCATCTAACTCACGTTTTATGGATGATACTTCAGAATCAAGTGCATTAACTTTTATTTTGACATTGTTAAAAGATTCTTCCATTTTTTGAACCCGATCACTCAATGTATCCAATGTCAGCTTTATCACACTCATATCAGTCTGAAACATAGACATGATCTCTGCCTTTGTTGTTTCAATCAGTCGCCTGAGGTCACTGTTAGATACATTTGCAGACCTTCCTCTTGTTACTGGTGAAGGTGACATAACGGCATAGATATTTCAATTGTAATCCCAGTTGTAAGATGGCTTGTCTTACAACAAAAATAATAAATTAAGAAGCTTGCACCGAAAACCGTAGATGGGTTACAAAAATTGAATTATCGTATCGTTTGAAATTATTTAATTACACTTCTAAATGCTAATTCATTCTTTAATCATTAAATTTCACATTAGCTGCGATGATGTACAAAGTAGAGTTCCTGTCAAGTTTGGTAGAGATTGAATTACTTCTGCGATTCTACGGACATTTTGGATATTTGTGGAAGGTGGGGGGAGATAATAAAGCAAAGGTACCCCAACACACTGCTTCCAACCTGCACATCAAGCAATTGCACGTCGTGAGTGATTGCTACAAATTATTGAATCTGTGCGTCACACAGGTGACATGCTGGGATATTTAAGTCCGAACCATATGAAGTTCGTTGTCAATGGGACAATACACGTCCCCATTCGTCGGCTGCAGTACGCGAGTATTATTTTAGCCACTGTTCATGTGACTCATTGATGAAATTGTATGCATTTTAAATATGATTTGATTGATCAGAGAAAGAATTCTCATCATTCATTGGACACCCCAAACATCAATAAAAAAACAGATTGTGGATAAATCCAGCTAGCTCATCGGATTTCTGTTATTTTGCAGAAGTCTGACTTCGCGTGAAATCGAGATGATGAAGATCATAATGTGCAGCGGATTATATCCTCAATTCGCAATCGCCGACGACAGCAACTCATTTCGTAGAGATAGTGAGCAATCGTTTCATACAAAAGTGAGTTGAAGAGAATTTTGTAGATGCGAGTGGTTCTCAAAAAAAAAAGAAATCATCTTTTGGAAATATCTTTCCGTGAAGCCGTTCAACTGTCTCCTTGTCTTTTTATTCTTCTATTTTCTTTCCCATAGCCTCCAGTATTCTGCTATTTATACCATGTTTCGCATAATTAGTTCTGATTCATAAAATTATTTACACTAGCATAATTACGGTCACTTTCTCTTCGTTCAGTCTTCGTTTCCTAGGAGGGAATTCGTATTATTCGCATGATAATGAAATGTCATACACTTTCTACTGTCAAACAGCAAGCAAAGTAGTCAGATTTAGACACTAGTGGTGTGCGTGTTGCATCATTGTGGGTCGCACACCGCTGCACATTCGTTGATGAACTGTGCGAGGAGAATGAAGAACTCACTGGGTAAATTACTTTCACACGCCGGTCAACTTCTAAATAAGGAATCTGATAGACTAGCATTATCGAGAAAACTTAAGCGCAGTGATATTAATTCTTCGAATCAGAAGGAATCGTGGAGATCGAAGCATTTTGAAAGAATTCACAGCATTCCGCAAGCGTCGAAGGACTCTTTTCATATTCCAGTAATGCATTAAGATCATTTTAAGGACGTATTAAATTTACTGATACTCTTTCTTAGTGTTGCATCCATCATTTTCTAGATGAAACTAAGCTTGTTATTTATTCAGTTGTTCAAGCTTTGAAAATTTTGATTCTGCGATAGTAAAAACCATTTTGAGGCAGCTTATCTTTAGGACGTAAAAGTATGATTATAAGAAAGTGATAAGAGTTTATTTTCACTAGGAACCTGTTCTAAACATTTGATCACGCATGTTTGAATATTTCTCCGATTTTTCCATACATAAAGCTAGCCATCATTAGTTAGATGGCGAGGCCGACTATGGTCCAAGATAAGTGTTCTTGGTATATTCTGCCACAAAGCAAGAGTGATATTGATGACATGTCGGCAATCAGCAGTCGCTAGCACTTAATCTTCTGCACAACGTTCGATTCATTGGCGAATGTGGATGAGGTTGCGCCGAATAGAAATATTACATCATTCATATAATTGAGCAATTAATTTGCAAATTTTGACATTTTTGTGTTATTAAAGGGTTTTAAAACCCGAAACGTCCACTGACTTTGTCAATATTCGCTTATTTTTGGCATCAACTAAGTGGTAGTCCTTTGCAATCATTACGACCGTTGAGGTGATCCTTTGCAATCACTACGAACATTGAGGTAATATTTTGCGAACACCACGACCATTGTACACTGTAATCCTGCAACCACTTCTACCATTGCGGTAATCCTTTGCGACCATCAAGGTAGTCCTTTGTTCCCATTGTGGGGGTCCTTTACGACCACTGAGGTGATGATTTGTAATCACTGCGACCGAGTAGGTAGTCCTTTTCTGCCAGTGCGACCACTGAGGTAATTCTTTGCAGCCACTCCACCATTGAGCGATTATTTGCTATCATTGAGGTAACTCTTTGTAACCACTGCGACCATTGAAGCAATCTTTTGTGACCAGTAAGGTGAATTTGTCATTCTGCCAATTCAGCAGCTGCTGTAACGGTAATTGATAAATCTTATTATAGCGAGATTGTGTCACAGCGATCAATAAGAAAATTGCTGATGCTGCTAAATATAATCAAATGAATAAATCTGTTTTTGTTTTATTCATTTGTGTATAATTATTTCCTTGATTAACTATACATGATTGATTATGTATCCAATGTCCTTATAGAAATATTCATGCCATAAAATAGGTATGTGCCGATATGTCAAATTTTGCCGATAACCAATACCGATAATACATCGACGAAAAATCAGGTATCTGCCGATAATGTTTCGTATAACATTCCATTTGCATTTACAGTACATTAACGTGTACAATGTGCTCGTAGATATAACCTATCAACTCGTCCGATTTATTACCTCTCTCAATGCACAACCAAGCGTGTTGACATTTCATAATTATGTGTTTTGATATTTTATTTTTCAAGTGTTAACTGCAAGATATATAAATAGAGCATCCAACTAAAATGTTTTAAAACACTTTTAAAGAAAACTTTAAATATTACAATAGAATCGTTAATGAATTTATGCGTCAATGTAGGTGTTCGCATACTGGAATAATTTATTAATTGTGCTCCACTAATGCCTTATTGAGGAACTTGCAGTGTATCTGACATATCGCATACTTTAGTATTCCTGCTATAAGCTAATATAACTAGCACATTGCGTTAGTGTTACGGTTAATTCTTGAAGAGATTAAAGACAAAATAGAAAATAATTTATCACAACGAAGTCAAGAGTGGCAGCAACAACAACCCATTTCTAATCTAATATTCATATTCAATCTCGGTTAATTTTGGTGTAAAAATCAGCTGCTCACTTTTCTGGGGCACAATTTTGTTTCTCGCGTCAGTGGAAATGATGTTGTTTCATTGAACGACTATGACATACAGGTACTGACGTGCTACATACAGCCTCACATAAATGAGCTAATTTAACAATCTGTGTATGTATTTGGATCGATTTGCTACCCCTGGACAATTTCTTCGAGCGCCTTGATGAATTTACGATATTATCCTTGTATTTTACAGACAAAGAATTTTGTTCTTCTCCATCCAAACGATTTCTTCGCGTCCAATCCGAAACTTCTGCAAACCAAAGAAGAGGAAAAAGTCACGGCTAAAGACGGAATGAGCTCTCATCATTATCTCCTTGCATATGTGTAATTTAATTTCTATTATATCGTTAGAGGATAACAGTAACAATGCAAATAGTGAAGAATTTATTTTTCAGTTCTCTGCTGGAGACAACTAAACCATTTCTGATGAACATTCTTCGTGTTCCTGCGCTGCAATCTTTGCTGCTGTATTCTCAATCAATTGACACCAATGTTGATGGAACCAGGTGATTGACCAAGTTTTATACATGTACAAGTGATGGACAAATTTGAAAACTTAGGAGGCTGTTGGCTCATAACATAAGTAGTTGAAACAGGATTGTGTTTTATGGAGTTGAAGATGCCACGGTAGCTGCGCCTCGACAAAAATATGAACGAAGACATCCGTGCGATGATGGGAGTGGCACCAACTTCTGAGAAGTGTGCATTCATTCTTGTCTTTCACTGTAAATTGATATACATAAAGAGGAAACCCTACGGTAACTGTGTTATGCCAACTGTTACACCTTTTCCAGTTCATGTATCGAATCGCAAAATTCAATGTTAAAAGTGCTGAAATCAAGAATAGTTCTTCATTTCAGACCTTTTTAGGCTATTTTCTGATGACATGAACTTAATTTTCAAGTATGCAGTTTCTCATTTCTGACGTTAATTGTCGACGACAGAGAAAATTGCTGTCACGCATCTCAACTCATGAATAATGTTCACAATTCATTGATAGGTATCTCTACAAAAACCAATGAAGTTCCGTTTATTGACTGATTTTTCTGCAAATGTGCCAAAAAGTCGCATCTCCTTGGTTGACAAGGAAAGAATAGTTGCTGCATGAGACCATAACGAAGATTATGCAGACACGGCTGGAGTCCTACACTGAGAGCATGGGACTGTCGATCGTGCGCGTGGTAGAGCAAAGAATGTTCGCTTGGATAGAGAGCGTCTTTGTGTTCATTACTGAGGAGCATCTTGAATTCACTTAGGCGCAAATAAATGCTAAGTTGCGACTTAGCCTCCCAGAAAAGGTGTATATCTGCGACGATTCGGCTGAAAAAGTGTTGGATGGAGTCTGATAGCGTTGAAACTGTCACCATCGAAATCTATGTCCGATAGCTGATAAACATGTTCTTTTGACATTGCGAGATAGGGGGCTTCAGATGCTCATAGTTCTTACATGGTAGGCCTATGAATGAAGAGAATGTCGTAGAAATGTGCCTTACCGTCAGTGAACGCTATATTTCAATGACATGGGGCACAAATTTTCTGCCTGGTACTGTATATAGGTACAAGGTGTATGTACATTTATAAATGAGCTGAAAAGGTGTTCGTTGGATCTAAGCAGTAAATTTGACTTTTGAATTTTTTAGAAATAAGTGTTGCTATTTTAATTGCAATTCATGAATTTTCACTTATATTTTTAGAAGGCCGCTATTTGCGAAGACTCTAGTGAAATTAATAAAAATACAAATAAACCAGCAAGACTTAATTCTTAAAAATAAAGTGAATCTATTTTCTATAATTTTCTACAATGAAAAACGAACTTTGTTACTTTCCCAGCAGGCCTACCTGCATATATGATAATTAATCAATTTGTCAACTTAACTTTCTGCACCTACTTTTCGTAAATTTGCTTTGTTGCCTTATGCACTTATGGACGCAAGAAAATATTAATGATATAAATAAATTGGTACATTATAGAGAACTGGGAGGGATCCAGCGTTGCCACCGCTGCGCGCGCGGATGTGGGGTTTGAGCTGCGCGTGCGCGGAACCTTCGCGGATGAGGGTCTCAGAAAAATATTCTTTCACTTTTGGCTATAAATTTAGAAGAGATGTTTTTTCAAGTACCGGGAGCTTTTTTCTTGTAAATACGCAATTAAACATTTTTTCTACGAGAACTATTACCTTGACTTTATCTTTTTATTTAACATGATTCAAATATAAGGCTATCGATAAATATGTAGGTAAGCCTACAGCTGAAAGCGACTTTCTTTGGATGTCCGATTTTTCTAACTAGTATTTATGACAGGTTTGTCTTCGAATGGAGACGTTATTTGTCTGACGAAAATGTAGAAAGGAATCTCGCGATGTTTTGGGCTTCTTCGAAGCACACGATCTTACGAGAAATTCCCCAACGCGCCATGATATTACCACATGGCAATGTGGATACCGAAAGAGTGAAAGACTTATATGAGCTGTTTGAAACGCATTATAAGTGAAAATATATATCTTCCATTAATGGTCTTATGTCAGTGAATTCGTTTATGATATCTCGGATTATCAACAGCGCTACTTTCGAAATAAATCAAGAATTACGCGTCAAATGCAGGAATGCGAAAGTGGCATACGATATTCATTTGCGTCAGCAGAAAGAAAAGGAGTAAGAAAAGAAAGCCCAGAATGAGCTCGCACTTGCTCAACAAAAGCAAAAAAGGGGCACTGAAGCGTAAAGAAGAAGAACAAAAAGCCGTTGAAGAATTAGCATCTTAGAAAAGAAAATTAGCTGAAGGCTATCTTGCAGAAGCACAAAGATTAATGGTAGATGCATCAGCGATTTCGCATAACTCTTCAGTGTAATATTACCTTGTAAGAGGGAATTTATCTTTCATAGACGAGGTAATTTGCATACTCTCCTTTTTACAAAAATATGATATTATCCGTCACCGTAAAAATTGTTACTGCTGAAACAAATTTTTCTTTTTTCTATAATATGCAGCAGTTTTGGCGTTTAGTGTGCAGTTTGATCAGTGCATTGAAAATCAAGTCTTTGCAAAGAAATAAAAATCGGAAATGTCACTCATCGCTCACAATTATACGATATATTTTAGCACGGTCAGGAATACTGGATATTCATGATGACACCTATACCAGGTTAGAAGCAAGTTCCTAGCAACAGAAATATTCCTTTTGTAAGCATATTCCATGAAACAAATTAAGAATCCACTGCTTAGTAGATAGTTTCCAGGAACAAACAACGAATATGTTCCCAAAAGTAAGTGCTCACGGATACAATTTCCTGGCATAGGTTTATACCTTCATTTATGCTACCCTGCATCGATACACTGCCTGCGCGGATGGGGTCTCGAAGCCCGGTGGCAATGCTGGATGGATCCCAGGATAAAGGATTCAGTGATTCTTTTAAAAAAACATCCAGTATTTACACTAGTTTTTTAATTTATTTACAATCGTTTTGACAATTCTACACTTGAAGTCAGGTAAGTCTTCAAAGGTAATCTTATATCTCAGTTCATTGATGAATATTCTCAAGGCAACATGCATTTTTATCTTTGATTTGAGGTAATTAATGATTGAATATCGCATTCTTATACATGAATTGGAAACTGTGCATGTTAGGGCGGACTATTTTCCGGTTTTTTTGTGAAAAAAAATCAGGTAACGAGATTCGGCGAGAAATTTATTTTAAAAAAGGTAGGGGAATTTTTGCATCTGCCAACTGATCAAGAGAGCTGTTTAGAGATCTTGAGGCCTTTTGAGAATGAAAACAGTCTTTAAAAAGCTTCACATTCAAAGCCACTGGTGATTGCAGGATTATACTTTCTTATGATAATGAATTAATTGTTTCCGGCGGAGATCTGCTTAATTTAGCTGTTGAAAAGATACTGATGTTATTCTTCTTAACATCACCTGACATTTCATATCCAATTAGACATCCCTTTTTTATCTGGAAGGTTGATTTTTTATCCTCTTCATATGTCTCACTGTTTTGCAGCATTCTATAGAACGATTAATTTTACATTGAAAATGACTGTGATTAATGGTCGAAAAGCAGGGTTGGTCGGGTTTTACTCACTCGCCCGTGATTGAAACGGTAGAGGGAAAACCCGAGGGTTAAATGATCATAACAAATAAAACAGGGGATGACTATTTTCATGAATTACTTATCTAAAACCACGAGCAGTTCTCATCACTATTCACGGTCAAACAGTTCTTCATTCTAAATTGACGGATCTTTTCATTTTCCCTCCTCATAAGGTGCGAAAGGGTGAGCAACCGACCAACTTTCTTTACGCTTAGTCGGTTCTGCAGTTTTGATTGAATCAAACCGGCCTTTGAGAATATCCGCACTAGTCCTGCAGGAGTTTCGAAACTTCTTTTTCTATATCTTTGGACAGAGTTTTACTCCCTCAAGACTTTGTTGAGGCAATGTATTTTAAGCACAAACAAACGCGCAGTATAATATCAATTATTCGGATTTTTACGAGAATATGGGATCCCTCTAATGCACATTTTGAATAAACAACGAAAATGCCAGCAGTAACAGTTTTGCTCCATTTGAACTTCGTCAACAGGCACTCGTTAAAAAGAGAATACCCTCGTGGTCAGCATAAATGTATTTATTGAAAATAATATGATCGAGACAATGAGCTCTTAGTCCTTTCGTACCTCTCACTTTAAATCAATTTAAATCAATGTTATGTGTTGCAGGTCTACAGCGTCATGCTGTTGGCGGGAGTATGGATTGAACTCCATATTATAAATTTAAATGTAGGCTACAGAGCACTTATCTGTTCGAAATTGTATGCCTTCATGTCACAAAATCAAAAAGCAATTTTATACGCTATTGTCTCCTTATAATTTATTTACTAAATTAGAGTCGCGACAACATCATCCCGACAAAATTTCCCTACCACAAAAACCCTCCTGCGACAAAGTCCCTAGCGATGCATGGCATACAAAAAAATTGGGTTAGGGTATTGTCTTTTGGGATTCGGTCGTATGAGTAGTTTGTGGTGGGATGGGGGTTTTGTCGTGGATCCACGTAGTCGCAAGTTTACCAATATTACATAGTTACTTGCAAACTTATATGGTTGCAAGTTTGCTATCTGGCTCTACGTCGGAACTGGATTTCATAGATCAGCGACGTTGTAGATTGGCCATGGCTACATTAAATACTGTCATACTGGAACTGTGGCACATTACAGCTGCATTTGCAACTTTCTTAAAAACAAAATCAATGTTCAGAAATTGTCAAGAATGTGGTAGATGAATCATTCTAGCTTTGCTTGTAATTCGCTTTACAAAACCCCTGGTTTATAAACCAACTCATCAAAGTATGTCGCACAGGTTTTCGTGGGTCGTAGCTCACGGTGCACACTTGCCCGTCAGTTCTACACTCCATTCAAGTGTGCCGTTGATCGTAAGTCGTCACTGCTGACCGGTTGACTACACGTTCAGAGCTTCGTGCATAGGGTTGCCAACTCCACCGGATGAAAATACCGGGCGCTCAATATAATGTATAACGATTTCATTCCAATTGGGCCAACAAATAGATGCCATGGAAATATAGCCTACATTCCGATGCATGGCATCAAAAGTAAAAAGTACAAAAAATGTAAAAAAAATATATTTTTTAATATTATTAGCAATTAAAAAATTCACGGCAACCTCCCTAAAGGAACAAAAATCTGAATAAATGAATTGATCTTTTCCGTATTGGTAGCATTTATTTTAAAAAAATACTTTCAACAAACTACAAAATGGAAGTAAATAAATGAATAAAGGTTTTCACATTTTTAGCAGCTTTTACACCAGATTTGAGAAAGACATGTCAAATGCCTGCTGCTTAAATTAGTATCTGTTGGCACTCTTCAAAGCGATGAAAAGCTTTGGACTCTTCAGAACATATTTGTAAAACTCATCGTAGTGGATGTCGAACGTAAATACACAGTTCGCTCTCGACAGAATTAACCAACAGTCGATTTCTATCAGAAGTACAAATTTTCTCCACCGTTGAGAAAATTCGTTCAACAAAGGTATTTGAACTGGAATTGACATAACAGTAATGCGATTCCAGAGAAGAGGATCTCCGAGTCACATGCTAGAAAGAAAGGTCCACTCTTCCATTGAGATCCTTTCCAAATTCGAAAACACGTCTTTGAGAAACTTCATGTCGTCAGACAACCTATCATCCAGTGGTTCGACGCTTTTGAATACATTCAGACCCAAAGCCAACATCGCACCGATTAACCGGACAGAATACCAAAATACCGGACTGCTCGGTATAAAAACCGGTAGTTAATAACCCTATTCATGTAAGATATTCGTGCAGTCGCGCTTTGGACTCCCTTATTCACTAATTCTCTTCAGAGCGGAACGAAGCGATATTCGATGACAATAACAAAAAGAAGAAAACGGAGTTGCTACGCAACGTCAACTTAGTCAGTCTTAGCTGAGTCGGAAGCGTCTCTGTAGACGTCATTCTTTTGACCATTTGCGAGGCAACATTTTTACATTGGGTTCGTGACTATTATCAATGATTTGGTTAGTGATTTTCTGCATTCTTATTTATCACCAGGTAGTTTTGACAAGTTTTGATTTCCTCTAAATTTACGGATTCGATGTTTTTGTTTCTGACAGATTAATTGTCGATGATTGGCTGGAACTTCGCTTTGCCATCAGAGAAGAAGCGGAAATGGTGATCTGTAGTGCAATGCAATTGAGAAGCACTTTGGAGAGGCTGATAAAGATGAAATTAAAAGGTAAGCAAAATGTTCGCCCGAACAGGGACTCGAACCCTGGACCCTCAGATTAAAAGTCTGATGCTCTACCGACTGAGCTATCCGGGCTGCGCTATTCTGTAGCACGAAGCCGCTGCAGAATAGCGTGCGTGCGCAACGTTCAATTATGAATATTCATTCTATTCAGCTGTAATTATGGTTTGACATACTACTGTATTAGGATTAAAGGTATCTTTTCAGTACGTCACGTTATCATAGAAGGAGTTCTAGATTATAAACCCATAACTATTATCTAGGACTCCTTGGCTTGCATAGGCACAGAGTACATGAGAAAGAATAAATAGAAATTGGAAATACATATGCTTGAAATATAATATAATTCAAATATTTGCATATTACTTTGAGCTGTACTGGAATGCTAGTATTGTGCAGCTACATACAGTCAAACCTCCGTGTACTGAACCTCTACAAAGTGAATCCCTCCTCATAGTGAATTAAATTTTTGATCCCATCAAAGATGGTATACTTCGCACTTGTTACATACACGTATCTCTGCATAGTGAACCTCTTCATAGTGAATATATTATTTAGTCCCTTAATTGTCTCAACCTCTACATAATGAACATTTTGCATCAAGTATGTATTGGTCTTTAATTATACTTTGTAATTAATACGCATCTCATGTACGTGTACTGCTTTTATTGAGGCGAGTAGTTCGATGATACTTATTACTCCAAAGTTTCCTAAGTTCTTAAAGTCTATGAGTCTACAATCAAAATTTAGTTACAAATCATTAGTTAATGTGGCTAATAGCTTCAAGCTTACGGCGCTTTAAGTGCGCTTTTTCGTTTTTAAGCGTACCAACTGTTAAGTCAGATCAGGGAATTCCTTGAAAGGAAAAGTGACTTTGCAGCTTGATCAACAACCTTTTGATCGAATAGAAAACATGATGATTGCTTCTGTTGACGAGCGACGTACTGTACAGACTCGTATTGACTATAATTTCCATCGTTCATTATTAATGATGTATGTAGCTTATGCTGTATACAGTACTGATTATTTTGTAGTAGTTACATTTTGCATCTTGTGTTTACATTATCATTTAATGTGACATTGTGATACAATGCAGTATATTGGTAATTACCCTAAAAAATTTGTTTTCTAGATACGTGTGTTAGTTTTAATTATTTTGTATGATTGCTTTGACCTTATATGCTTACTTTAAAACCAATATTATATCAAATTTTAGAAAATCTTCTTATTATGAACTCTGCTCATAGTGAATTTTTTATCTAGTCCTTTGAAATTCACTATGTAGAGGTTCGACTGTATATTTCATTTACCAACGGGTTTTGGCAGACACATGCAATTTGCAGTGGACCGGTAAATAACGATGTCGTTCGCGAACAATTCCCAGCAAGGGGCGCATGCCTCCTTTTTTCACAGAAATTATATACAGCTGCAGAAATTTCTCTGAATATTAGCTATTGAAGCCGGTCTTCCGCGTCATCTCAAACACCCACCTGACCCATACTCCGTCTAGACCCCAGACCGCACGTGATAGAAGGAAGTCACGTTGCTTGTCTAGTTCTTCATTAGATCTTCTGTCTGCCAGCTTTGCCCATGCCATCCTCATCTCATTTCGCCGAGTCCTGTCGTGAGCTGTCTTGATCTGACCACGAGATCCACACCTCAGACCAAGGTTGGCTATCCACAGGTGAAATGGGTGGGCGGATAAAATGTTTTTTTTCAAATTTTGCTTAATTATCAAGTGATTCATAAATATTACCTTCCTGTATTTTCAACTATGGATGGATAAGATATTTTCCCGAAAATGGCGGCATAAATCCTGCTAAATTATGAAATGGTGTATTTCTGACATCCGAGAGCCAACGAATTTACACTGAGATGGGCATACACTAGGATTGACCTACCTTTATTGTTGATCTGCTAGCAATCATACATTAATAGCTCTAAACATAGAAGGCCTATAAGCTACTCTATCTCTATATGCAGCCATGTTTCTAATTAAATCTGCTATTTTACCAACATTTTTCAAGTTAAAAAACAATGAGATTTTGTTCTCGCAGACGTCAAGTACATCTTATGTATCTGTGATGATATGACACAGACGATGAGGTCAGTTACCTCGCCGGCCACTCAATGAAACTTCTCCTGGCGATCTACTTAATGGGAATTTCATCATCAAAAATTTAATGAATGTCACTGACTTCTGGCTCCATCTTATTGGAAGGGCATGTTCCAATTTCTCTTGAAGAGAGGAACAATATGCTATGGAAAAAATTCAATGTGTCTTTTTACCATTCATGCTATGGATATCAGTGTTTAAAGTAATATTAGAAGATAAACAGATCAAATGGTAACTGGCGGTGTTTATCTAGGATTTGTGAATCTGATTTTGGGATTTTTATAAGTCGCACGGTCACGTGCACATCATTCTGGAGATTTAGGATGCCGAGGTGAAAACAGATGTAATCTTTGTTCTTGTAATTGCAATACATTCCGCCGAAACGTCTGTTTCACTTGATCAGGTAGCTATCTGTCTGTGCACTTGTCTACTAGATGATGTGAATCGGACTAAGTTTACCATTTCCTTTCACCTCGGTCTTCCTTAATCTCAAGAGTGATGTGTACACGACCGTGTGACTTGTGAAAATCCCAAAATTAGATTCACAAATCCTATATGAACACCGCTAGTTACCATTTGGCCTGTTTTCTCTAATTGAATTATTGGCTTGAACATCGATACTCATAATATGAAAGACTGACGACCGCAGCCTTATCAAGCGTGCACATTCCTCGAAGCGATAATGACAGTCTCACTCCGCCCATTGGCCATTTGACGGTCTCAAAAATTTCCGAATTTGCGAGACTTGACCTACGGTCGCTCATTGTGTTAATTGTATTTTGCATGCGAAAGTTAACGTTGTTCATTTACCTTTTCAGTATTATCTCCGTATTCAGTATTGTCCAGCCGAGTCGGCCTCGCCATCGTGCACCTATTGTTCAGTCTCTTCTGCGGTGTTTATTGTTGTCGGTGGCTGCAGTTAGCAGTACACGCACGGGCACGTGTTATTGTGCAAGTAAGCTTTTGTTGTCGCGTAGCGGGGACTGTCCGCCGTCTTGCAGCGATCAGCGGTGTTTGTGTTATCTGAAAGGCGGCGGCGGTTCCCCCTATTCAGTTGGACTTCAATTATCGATCGACGGTTGCCGAGGCAACAGGCAAGTCTCTGTTGCAGACACAGATATGGAACAGCGCCGATCACGCAGTGTCGGCAGACGGCGTGGCTGCGAGACGCAAGCAATGAAGGCGCTATTGAACCGACAAACAATAACGGCAGCCACGATGCAGCCTATCAATAGTGTTGATAGTGTAAATAGACTGTAAATAGACTGTAAATGTCTCGAACACTCCTACTGACCCAACTGCAAATGCTCAACCCTCTCCTGTCCATACTGTAGATGCTCAACCCTCTCCTGTCCATACTGTAAATACCTCTGCCTACAACACACCGTTGAACTTGACCCCCTCCCACAGTTTGTCTTCACCTCCAAAATCTTCCACTACACTCCCTCCTTCTACTTCACAAATCATACTAACACCCTCCTCTTCAGCACACACACTCAACACAACGGACAAGCACACCACCATAACACAGATTTCCCTGCTTGATGACGATGACAAATCTAATGAACACCGAAAAAGACCTGCGACCTCGCCAATCGAAAATCAACCTCAAAGAAACAAACAACAGCATTCCACAGTCCCTCAATCAAAACAGACTTACCACAAACTCTTCATCGACACAACATCCATTCATTAACAACTCAGCCTCAGGCAATTCAACCAACTTCTACAAGAAAACACATTCAGTACAGAAATAAAATTTATCAGAAGATCAAGGACAACAAAAGATGCATTCTAACATTCACCGAACAAGCACAAGCAGATTGCTTCAGAACTCTCGGATTCACAAACGTTTTCGAAGAGGCGAGCATCAGAGGGACACAAATCACAATCACAAACAAAGCCAAAACACACACAAATATACATCTACAATATTGACCAAAATATACACACAGATGAGATAAAACAAGAAATAGAAGAGAACTATAACATACCAATTCACAACATATACAGACTCACACGCCTCTCCAAATTCCCACCACATGACAGATTCAATACATCCACAGTCAAAATAACAACAAACACAACCGATGCACACATTATTGAAAACAATATCAAATTATTTCATTACGATACATACAAAACAGCTGCATCCAAGGAACAACAAACAATACCTACATGCTATAACTGCTTTAATCACGGACACACTCAAATACAGTGCACACAAACACACACAACCTGCATAAGATGCGGGGGCGCACACACAAAACACAACTGTACAAAACAAATCATAACATGCAAACATTGCCAACAATACCATGTTCCTACATACAAAGGATGCCCTTTCTACAAATCACTGAACAAAGCATATTCCAACACAAGCAAACCACAATCTTACGCAGCTATCACAAAACACAATCCAATATCGACACAATACAACACTCAGGACAATCAATTTAATTTCCAACCTCCAGTCACATACATCCCTTACCAGTCCAAGACAACCGCCCTATTACCTACACCCAAACCTACACTAACACCCAGAGACATCTTTATCCATCAAAATCCCCCTGAGCACAGACAACAAAAACCCCCTTACAATCACAGCACAAATAACCAATTCAACAGCTCTCACACTTCTGCCAATATCAATCACAACTTACCATCACGACATGTCTCTCAAATACATCCCACACACACACAGCGACACACTCAAACATTAATAGACACCACAATGAAACAAGTAGCAGCAATCATGGCAACACCATCAATGAAACATACAACCACAGAAACACTTATAAATCTCATCATGAACCTTATCGACCAACTACAAAACATTACAAAATCAGATTAATGCCACACACAATCACACACATGAATGTCAACGGCATCAGAACACACACACAAGAAAAACAAACACTCTTATCACAAGCACTCATCATTTCAATACATGACACAAAACTCAAACACGGACAAAATCATCTACACAGCATCTTTCCACAATACACTATACATGAACTCAAGCACGAACAAAACACAGGCATAACACTACTCATTCACAAAAACATCAAACACACTTTCATCTCTTCACACAACCAAGACGGACACAAAGCAATCACATTAAAAATCACAGACAGAAAAATTTTCCCCAATGACCTATTTATAGACTCCTACTACGTCCCTCCTCACAACTCAAGACACAACACTTTATTAAAACAACACATACTTTACACGGCCTTATCACACAAACATTCAATCATCACAGGAGATTTCAACGCCAGACACACAAACATAGGATGCACAGGTACAAACAGACACGGCAAACAATTACACAAATTTATTACAGATACAGCAAACATAATTTTGAATGACACCAAACAACCTACATTCATACATTCTGCACATAATTTTACAGACTGCTTGGATTACATGATTTCAACAAGAGACCTTCTACCTTCAATCTCTTTCTGCTTCATTCAACCAGACACAGGATCAGACCATCTTCCCATCACTCTCATACTCAGAAAACAGAACAATTATTTACCAAACAATCGATCTAACACACATAACTACAACAAAGTCAACTGGGACATTTTCACAGACAATCTAAACAACAACATCACACAGGACAACAACATATGGCCTCCACAAAATTATTCAACACCACAAGAAATAGATAATTGCACTTTCACACTTATCAAACATTTCACAGACACTATAGAACAGACTGTCCCCAAACGCAGATCCCCCAATCCCAAAAGCCCCCGTCTTCCCCCACCCGTTTTAAGACTCATACGATCACGCAGACAACTCAGAAAAGAACAACTACAGATTGTTTCATAAAAAATGGATCACCCTTAAACATCGCCTTAACTTCAAGTTTGTCTAACTCCGCCAAACTTGAGCGAATTTCTCTAAAATTTGGAAGATATGTCCGTTGTGCTTACTAATATCATTGTTGGAAATTTCAAGCATGAATATTGAGTTGTTTTCCTGTTATAGATAAAAAAGTAGTAGATAATTTGATCTTCATTTAGCAATGTTACACAAAATCATACCTCACTCTTATAAAATTACATTTGTTTCCTTTGTTATGTAATATGTTGTTCTACAAGCCAAAAGCTATCAAGCAAAACAAAAATAAAGAAAATCGGTCAATCAGAGCCAGTATAGCACCATCATTCATCAACAACAATTCTGAACGCTATGTGAATGTTTTACGAATGAACATTGGCCAAATGACAGATCAACTTGGTGATCCATCGACTTGGTTATTTATGGATGATAATGCTACGTGTCACAGGAGTAGTAGAGTCAACTTATGCAAGTCTCAATTAGGGCTTAGGACATTATCTTGGCCAGCTCGTTCTCCTGATCTGAATCCCATAGAAAATGTATGGAGTATTCTAAAACGTAACGTTCGTTGTTCACTGCTACCTACAGATGGCGTATCACAACTTACGTCACTGTTAAAAAGAGAGTGGAGAAAGTTAGATCAGTCAAAAATCAACGATATCATCGAATCAATGCCTAGACGAATTGGTAATGTCATTGACAATAAGGGTAGGGCCACAAAATATTAGCTTCTTAAGAGCCGTCACTGTATCATAGCTTATCAGATTATATAAGGACATTTAAATATATTAGAGACATTGAATGACATGAAAAATGCTTTCTGTATCATACTTATGTTTTATTTAGTCAAATTTTAGGATGATCCACTTTTTATGAAACGGACTGTAATACACAACTCAGACCACACACGCAAACAATATTATGAACTAAACAAAGCCATCAAACAAGAAGTCAAAGACATTAAAATCAACATGCAAACAGACAAAACCAACATCATAAAACAGGGTCCCAAAAACAATAAATTCTGGTCAACAATAAAATCTTTCATCAATCCCACAGTCAGAAATAACTCCCCAATACTACATAACAATGACACTTACACCCATAGAAATTGACAACAATAAAACCTCTAGAATGGAAATTAAGCTTCATGCAATGCACAATAACGGCACATAAATCGCACGCATTTTCACTTAGATGCACCTGCCAACGTCTGTATCATTGAGTTAGAATCAGTCACATGAGTAAATCGAAGCCTTTCATTGGTGATCCATGCCCCAACTTAGTTCCCTCGGATGTGCCGCGACCTTGAGTCAATTTCCATTCTAGCGAACTTCAGATAAACAGTTTATTTCTATGCTTACACCACACCTCAAGACAAAGCAGAGATTTTCACCTCACATTTCAACACAATTTTCACACAGAATCAAAACAACAACTTCAATGACAACTTCGAACAATACATTCAAGCACAATTGCCAGACCTCACACCTCTCAACAATACCAATCAATTCAATGACAGCCATACACTCACGCAAGACAACACTCACAGAACTACAGCACAGCATTAAGAAACTAAAGAACAACACAGCACCCGGCCCAGACAACGTTACATACGAATGCATCAAACACGCTCCACACGCAGTCAACACAATACTAATTAACTTATTCAACGCAATCATCAAAACAGCACACATTCCATCACACTTCAAGATATCTCACATCACAGTCATTCCAAAAGAGAACAAAGACCACACATTAATCCACATTAATTACATTATCATCAACATTCAGCAAACTATTTGAAAAGATCCTTACAAGCAGACTACTCTCATACAGCATTATCAACAATATCATTCACAATCACCAAACCGGATTTAGACCAACAAGAGACACCACAGAAAACATCATACGCATCGTACAAAAGACAACACAAGCATTCAACAACAATCAATACACAGCATGCATATCAATAGACATCAAACAGGCATTCGATTCCACATGGCACACAGGACTACTACATACGCTCAATCAACATGCATCTACACATTTCACAAAAATAATCAATCAATTCATCTCAAACAGAAACATCAAAATCAAAATAGACAATACAATATTACAGACATCCATCACACCCACACAAGGCTTGCCCCAAGGTTCCCCCTTTCACCAGTCCTCTACAACATATTCATTTCCACAGCCCCGCACCAAATGTCCCCAAACACAGAAATTTACAACTATGCACGACGACACATTTTACACCTCAACAGCAACCACTCCCACACAAGCATGGACACAATCACCACACATACAAGCATACACAGAATAGTGCAACAATTACAGACTATCAATACAAACAGACAAAACACAACTAATATTTTTCACACGACGCAGAGCAACACCAGACAACCACTACCCAACATGCACAATCCAAAATACAAGCATTCCACAAAAAACATACATCGACATACTTGGCACACGACTCGACATACACTTCACAATGCAACATCACATACAAAAAATTAACACAGGTACTCACTACACAATAAACAACATCCGAAAACTTTTCAGTCAATACAATTACATACATCCATACATCGGCATCCTACTCTACAAAACACTCATTCGCACAAAATTTACATACGCTTCACCAATACTCACACTTATTAAACCCACTTCTTGGCGGCCACTTCTCCACACAGAACATCGCGCTCTTCGAGCAGCCCACCGGAAAGGCATTAGAACAAGACTAACATACCTCTACTCCAAATCGAACATACAAACAATATCAGATCACTACATCACAGTCGGCAAAAACACGCTACATAGACTTATCAAACACAAAAACACACGCATCCTACAAACACTCTTCAACAAAAATTTCAAAAAGCACATAGCATACTGGACACCACCACTCGACCACATATACACAAAATTTACTACACACGAACAACAACAGATAAAATCAACAATAGAGCAGCTCATTCATTAGGACATTCAATACATAACACTTAATCTGACCCACATACCTATCGACCCACTTATAATCACCAACATTATCATAGCTGTATATCTTGTAAAGACTCGTTTTCGGTGCCAGCAGTATCTGTTTCTGAAAAAAAGATAAGTAAAATAACTAAAAAACGAAAAGCCAAAAAAAGTACAAAAAAGAAAACAAAAGAAAAACCCAAAAAACAAAAAAATAAAGAAAGGAAAAAAACTGTATATATATATATATATATATATATATATATAAATATTGTCATCCAATCACACTACACTTTTGCAACCAAGCAACATTCATCTAGATCACACACACACAAGCATCTCTTTAGATACACTCTTCAACACAATAATCACACAGCAAAATCACAATTTCTTTCTCAACCTCTGTTTCGTTCCCTTAGCCGTTTCTCCATTCTCTTTTGTATATAATGTCTTTTTCGCATGCACCGTTGTCAACACCCCTGTAAATGTTTTCCATTATAAATATCTGTTGTTCTATGTACTATGTTTCTTTGTTTGCCATTGTTTATGAGCCCAGGGTCCCATGGGACTCTGTGGCTTTGTGGCCCCACCCGGCTAGGGGGGCCAAATAAACTTATTGTTCTCACTCCCTCCAGCCTTGTGCTCAGAAACAAGCAGCATTAACACTCGCACTTACGTGATAGTGACTTTTGCTCTGTCCCTATATTCATTTCACATCACATGTATACAACGTATTTTATTTTTATTCATATACGTGTCCCAAAGTGCTGCTCAAAGAGAATCGGCGAAAAGTCCCGTAAAATGTGACATTATTTTATCAAATGTTTTTTTCGAATTAAGATTATTATTATTTAAGATTTTTCTGACCTGAGAATATCGCGCAATTATTCGCATGTCCGCTTTTATGAGAAGCACATCGTTCTGGAAAATCAAACTGTTCCAAAAATCCTGGGTCACATGCAAAATTATTGTGCTGTGTCTTACAAAACCGACGTTGTTTTTCGTTTCCCTGGCCACTTACAGTGTCTTACAAATAGGAGTTGAACGAGTCAGTTGCTTGAAAAAAGTCAGTGCGAATTTGTTGTCTGCAGTCTTCCAAAGAACAATCCCTCGCGGCGGCAAAACCCATGCGGTAGCTGTAACTGTTTTTCGGTTGGATATTCCATCCTAATCTCAATAAAAAATCGAAGACGATAAATGTCACCGGCCGTGGTAAACATTTCATTCAAAATATGAATCACAGCAAACACTTACTTGACGATTCACTGTAGTAATATCTCTGACTCTAAGCAGTAGTAGAGTAAGATTCAAATTTCGTTCAGCATTGCCGGAAAATTTATTTTTCATTTGCGGACAACTTGACGCTTCTTGGGTTTGATCTGAATTCCTTCCTTCGTACAATAATGAGATAGAAGAACAATGCAACGTATAAACACCGACAGTGTCTTTCACAAAAATGGATTCCATCTTTACATTGCTTTTGCGACACATCGTCAGCATATAACTTACGACAAAAAACAACTCATTCCCATCCATTTCATATTTGTTATTATGATTTATTCCACGATCGCGCACCGTCAGAGTAGCCAACCTATACTTTTCTGTACGTATATGCATCTGCAATTAGACGTGCGTCAGCAGCTAGTGTGCATCAGCAGCACACTCAAACTATGTTATTTGCTTTTCAAAATTTCAATAGACATTCTGACGTGGTTACTTTCTTTTTCTTAATATAGATGAAAGCAAGGAATCGGCAAGTAATTCTGGAATAGCAACTTTGGAACGGATTCTCGCATTTAAACTCACTGACTTCCTAAGTTCAGATGTGCGGTACTCTATTCGACGACTTCATGCCGCCGATCTAAGGCAGGTCTATCTTGGTTGCAGCGACCATGAGATTGGAGAGGGAAAACTAGCGCCACATCCTAGAAAAGGTGGACAGCAAATAACTCCATATTTGGTATTTGGCTGGTAAGTACGATGAAAGTTTATCACTGCAACTTGGATCTTCGCAATATGCTTTATATGCTTATAGCTTTAGATGCTATTGTTCTCTTTTCTCCAATAATGTTTTTCTTCATTATGTATGGTGCTAAGTTGTCTCATTGCACATGATGGGGCAGAGAAACCGCATGTTTTCCACACATGAATAGCTAAGCAGTAAAAAAATGGCAACTAGAGCTGCCATATCACTATGGACACTTCTTGTTGCTAAATAATTAACATTCATATTCCTTGTGTTACATGCTCGAATGAGCCCAAACAAGGCACCGTAATACGACATATTTTCGAGATAGTTAAATGATGTACTCAGTTTTCAGAATTAAAATGAAATCAGATATAACATTTCAAGCATTATGAAAAGACTCGAAATCGATATCTAAGCGACACATTTTTGAAGAAATACAAAAACATTTTGCATTAGATTTACGAGCGTGATATAGTTGATGGATTTCGTCGGGAGGTTCGTAATATGAGAAAAACAATAATTTGTCGTTAGTCTCTCCCCAAAACTTTTTTCCAATATGCGAGTGTTGTGAATAAAAAGGCAGATGTTATGCGCCAGACGTTTCGCGTACCAGCCGCTTTCTCAATGGCAAAAATCTATTAAAATTTTAAAAATCGAGTATATTTAAGAATTGCTAAAAGCATGATGCCAGTTCGTGACGACGATTTAGAGCCGGCTTCATTTGTGCAATCAATTGTGATTCGCTGATGCTGGTTTTGACAGGGCAATCTAAAATTCGCAGTATGCTGACGTCAAAGTCTTCAATATTGTTCGCGGCACATTTCAAGCAGTGATCAGCCAAGGCTCTCCATTCACGGTGCTTCTGCGATGTTCATTAAATCTCAACCGAAATGGGCGTGAAGAACCAAGCCAATAAAATGATCAACTCAATTTTTAAAAATAAGCTCTCCAAAAGTAATTTAGAAAAATTGCGTGTGACAGGTAGTCAACCTGCTAATTTCTGCACACTAGTAAAAGATCATAAAGATTTGAAGGACTCGGCTTACCAGATGCGCCCGATTGCATCTTCGATAAACACCCCCACAAACAAAATTGATTGGTGCTGTAGTAGGCTTTTGAACCAACTTGTTGAGTTTGTCCCAGCACAACTCTCATCAGTTAGTTGATATTCTCGATCACTTGAATAGTTCTGATAATTTTGCGGATCTTATCTTCATATCGTTAGATGTCAAGAATTTATATCCGTCGATTCCATTAAGGTATGGTTTAGAGGTCGTTAAGGAGTTTTGAATAAACCACTGGGATTTAATTGATAATTTAAATGTAACCGTTGATGATCTCATGCGTACGAGTATGCTAAACTTTATATCTCAGAACTACGAAATAGCTTTCAACGAAAAAATATATTTACAAAAGAAAGGTTGCCCTATGGGAGCTCAATATGCTCCGGCCTTCGCTATCATCTTCATGCATAGCATTGAAACCAAAGCCTTGGGTATCCTTAAAGATAATTATGATATTGCCCCCACCGTCTATAAACGTTACATTGATGACGTCATCATGGGCCCGTTTAGCTGTAATTTTGACTTCGATGTTATCACCAATGTCTTTAACTCAGTAAATAAAGATATTAAGTTTACGATCGATGTCCCTGAGAGTAACTGTTTGAACTATCTAGATTTGACAATATCAGGGATGCAAGACTTCCGGATTTATCCGGATTTCCGGATTTTTGACCAAGATTTCATTGGGTCTCGGGATTCGTTGAAAAATGCCATAAAAATTAAGGGGGTAACCCCTAGGCCTATACTTTCTCAGACGCAGGTATGAACATGATTTCAGTTAAAATGTGCAGCGTACATGTACGTATGCCGGTATAGTCACCTCTGAAGATATTATCTTGTCACTTCAAATGCTGAGGTGTGAAGGTATGAGACATCTACCGGTACTCGTGTCGGTCATAAAAATTTCCATATTTTTTTTAAACAACATATATTTCGGCGTCTACATGTGTCATTCATAAACAGCTGTATAAGAAGTACTGTCATGGAAAGATGGATGTCTAACTTAGAATTTTCTTTCAGTGTTGAATTGATCTTGAACGCTCGAATCTACTACCTATTCGATGAGATGGTTTCTGACGCTCACTACTACAACTGTGTAGTTCTTCGTGTCATCCGCATAAGCCCTTATTTTTTCTGTTGGTTTCCTGTGATCAATGGCTTCTAGTTTCTATGTGATTGTTTCATGCTTGGATGCAAAATTGATGCAGCTTATTCAGAAATGGGATTTATTGCGAAAGGAACCTGTTTCATGACGAAATATCTTCGTCACAAGATGTGGTGTTCACATGTCATGAAGTTTTACATATGATTTCTGCAATGTTCAAGTTGATGCACTTAGGCAGATTCTACATTCATTCATTCTGCATTTATTAGATTTTGGTGTGTGTTTTTTATCCCTAGGCCTAGACATAGGCTGATTATTGATTGTCCAAAGTCAGTGTGCCTCTGTATGAGAGTCGTATTCATTTAATTTCGTTGCTCGAACAAGCGTCGAATAATATCAGGAGTCACTGATATCTTAAAGATAAATTTCCATGTTAAATCATGCTGAATAATGAGGTTAAGCTAGAACCACTAATAATTTTCGCTGCGAAAATATTATATTATCATTTATTAAAATTGAGTCATTCATTATGCAAGATAAGCAAAGTAATGTGGGCCTAACCAATACAGCCTACACCCATTCCCTATTAAATTCAAAACGTTTTCCTATGATTGTTAGAGCCAAATGCGACGTTTCAGTAATCAACTGAAGGCGTCACTGTTCTTCTGTTAAGATTAAATCAAGACCAAGAGGGTATTATTTTTTCTAAAGTGAATTGCAATTTATTGTTGCTTGTAATTTTCATTTGAGGTGACAACGAAAAGAAGGACAAAAGTTACTTCATTCAATAAAAGTTACTGAAATTATTGCGACCTTTTGTTTTACAAGTTTACGTGTCATTGGAGCAGGGTGTTCGTTTGGTCAGAATGCATAGTTTTTTATACATGTATGTGCGGAATGACAGGGACCATGGCTGGGCCACCTTTATCTAAATCATTGAAATTTTTAAGTTAGTAGTAAGTAAAAGGCGCATCCTAGCTCATTTTCCGGATTTTTCATCAATTTGCACTTGCATCCCTGCAATATGGATAAATATCAAAATTCATTTTTGTCATTATCAAAAAGCAATAGCATCTGGTTGCACCCTTACTAAAGATAGTTGGGTCCCCAATCATGTAAAGAGGAACTTCATTGTCAACACTTTTGACAGCATCGATAAGAGAAGTAGTTCCAACTCTCCTAGCGTAGAAGCTAAATCCAAAACTAAATCTCGTCTCAAGCGTAATGGTTTTTCAGATCGAGATTTCGTTATTAATAAACGCTCACGTAAATCAAAAGCTAGTAATGAAAATAAAGTTGTTGTAAATATCGATTTCATTAGTGATAGTTGTTCTCGTAAAATTAATTATCTCATTCGCAAACATAAACTTAGCATTAGATTCGTAAATAAAAGCAACAAAAAATTATGTCATTTATTTCGCAGTAAGGATAGGAATAATAAACACGATATTGTTTTCTTTGTAGTAAACTACCTAATTATATTAATTGCAATGTTCGTTTTGTAGTTTATCAGTTTATTTGTCATTTTTGTTCTTCTAGTTACATAGGTAAATCTTCACGCCCATTTCGGTTGAGATTTAATGAACATCGCAGAAGCACCGTGAATGGAGAGCCTTGGCTGATCACTGCTTGAAATGTGCCGCGAACAATATTGAAGACTTTGACGTCAGCATACTGCGAATTTTAGATTGCCCTGTCAAAACCAGCATCAGCGAATCACAATTGATTGCACAAATGAAGCCGGCTCTAAATCGTCGTCACGTACTGGCATCATGCTTTTAGCAATTCTTATACAGTCCGTTTCATAAAAAGTGGATCATCCTAAAATTTGACTAAATAAAACATAAGTATGATACAGAAAGCATTTTTCATGTCATTCAATGTCTCTAATATATTTAAATGTCCTTATATAATCTGATAAGCTATGATACAGTGACGGCTCTTAAGAAGCTAATATTTTGTGGCCCTACCCTTATTGTCAATGACATTACCAATTCGTCTAGGCATTGATTCGATGATATCGTTGATTTTTGACTGATCTAACTTTCTCCACTCTCTTTTTAACAGTGACGTAAGTTGTGATACGCCATCTGTAGGTAGCAGTGAACAACGAACGTTACGTTTTAGAATACTCCATACATTTTCTATGGGATTCAGATCAGGAGAACGAGCTGGCCAAGATAATGTCCTAAGCCCTAATTGAGACTTGCATAAGTTGACTCTACTACTCCTGTGACACGTAGCATTATCATCCATAAATAACCAAGTCGATGGATCACCAAGTTGATCTGTCATTTGGCCAATGTTCATTCGTAAAACATTCACATAGCGTTCAGAATTCATGGTTCCTTGCTGTATGTGAAGTTCAGAGCGGCCATTGGTCCAAATGCCAGCCCAAATCAGTAGAGTCGCACCACCTTGTACCCGGGGACGATGTAAATGTCTCGGAATTTCCTGATCAGATTTTATCCATAATCTCAATCGACCATCACTATCCTTCAGACGGACTGATGCCTCATCAGACCAGACAACCCGATCCCATTGATTTCGCCAGTGACAATGACTCATTGCCCATCTGAGACGTCTTTTTGTATTCTGATCTGATAGTTCGATCTGAGAGGGCCTCTTACAGCTCTTGAAATTCGACTCAATAAGTCTTCTACGAATAGTGGTCTTAGAAATAGACGAGACTAGTGCAGCCATCTCAGTTAACGAGAGACTTGGATCAACTTTTACAAATATCAAAATTAGGCGGTCTCTACGTTTGGATGTTTTGCGTGGACGGCCAGAGCCCTCTTTGCGACAGAGTCGAAAATCATCATTATGCCATCGATGCACATTTGTGTAAGGGACATTTAGTCGCTTGCTTGTAACTCGCAAAGAAAACCCTAATTCTGGCAAGGCTGACACTTTGCCTTTTGTGAATGCGATCTCGTTATTGTTCATTTGTGCTTTCTATTGTTTTCAACCGGTAAGAGATAGATTTCTAGCTCAAAGCAATCAGGAGTGCTGCCAACACCACCGCAACGAAGTCAGGAAGCTATGGAACATGAAGTCCAGTTAATCACATGTAGCAGTTACATTTTGTTGATGAATAATGGTGCTATACTGGCTCTGATTGACCGATTTTCTTTATTTTTGTTTTTCTTGATAGCTTTTGGCTTGTAGAACAACATATTACATAACAAAGGAAACAAATGTAATTTTATAAGAGTGAGGTATGATTTTGTGTAACATTGCTAAATGAAGATCAAATTATCTACTACTTTTTTATCTATAACAGGAAAACAACTCAATAATCATGCTTGAAATTTCCAACAATGATATTAGTAAGCACAACTGACATATCTTCCAAATTTCAGAGAAATTCGTTCAAGTTTGGCGGAGTTAGTTTAAGGGTGATCCATTTTTTATGAAACAATCTGTAGTTATGCAGTGAATAAAACACCATTTGTCTCCAAATACGTTCATGAATTCGAATTCAAAGTTAATAAAGCATGAAAGTGCATTGTTAAGAAATTTAGATTTGAAATTGGGCATGTTGTCCTTACAAAAGGTCAGAATTGTCGGATGGCTATGTCGAAAGTCTGTCATTTTTCTTCACGAACATCTGGAAACCTATGGTGTCATGGAGGAGTTTGGCGCGAGGCGACTTGGCGCTAATTGGATTTTCCTATCTCATAAGCAAGCCGCGTGGCAATTTCGAAATTTTTTCTGAAATTATTTGGACACGCGTGTGAACGTTTGTTAATGTTCTGAACAAAAATTCTGGACGCCTGAAGAAGCTCCACGCCGCGTCCGATGTGAATGGATCTTGAGACTTCATCAGCATTGCTCTGTTTTGTGAATCGTGGGTGGACCAGTCGATTCCAGCTGCTGCAGTCTCAGTCCCGAATTATCACGTCATCAGGAACGACAGAGACCGATCCAGCGGTGGTTTGGTTGCTTATGTTCGGAATGATTTATCGTCCATCGTCATTTCGGTTGTTGAAGTCAGTCATATCATTGACATCCTACAACACAGAATTTTTGTCTGTTTTCTTGCCAAAAACTCATGATCTGCTTGTACCATTCTTTTTCGAACAAGCCCAGTGAGCACGAGAATGTAACATCCTGCTGTTGGACATTATAGATTGCGGTCTAACAATTCTCTTGACCCTTTGTGACGCTCGGATACTCATAGGTGGAGATTTTTAATGATTCGCGTCATTGTTCCTACCAGATTTCAGAATTGACTCAAACAGAACCTTTCGTCAAATTTCCAAATTTTCCAGCGACCAAAGCTCCCTGGACTAGATATTCTAGAATGTCTACTTCAAGGTCATTCCTCGATGTCAGCCACCAATTGGTAAATCTGATCATGTGTGTATGCTATGGAAACAGAGCGAAAAAGCGAACTTGTGTACGAGGCGATTTACCAGGAATATTTCAAGAAAGAATTAGGCCTGACGTTCTTCGATAATGTCAGAAATTGATTGGAATGAGCTTGTTACATCTGCTCCGGACATAAGCTCGTTTGCTCATGCTCTCCAGTCTATGATGACTGTGGAAGGAGTAAAAATAAAGTTGCGTTTTGCAAAAGATTATACAAATTAAGAACAAAAAGCTTATAAAAAATAACTAGTTTCGTGCTGCCAACAGACAGGCCGCATTCCCTCGCTGGATGTCGAGACCACTTTGGTTGAGCATCTTCCATGCGAGTTCTTAGCATCAGTCATGCAGTCTCATGCCTGTCATCGAGCGACGCCTTTCTATCTATTCCAGAAGGTCTGGTTCTAATCTGGTATAATAGAAGCAGTTCCAATGGATCAAAGTTGAGTTTGCTTCAGATTCTGCTGAATTTTCACATATTTTGATCTGATCTCTGAGACTCCTTCATCCCTTGCATCAAAAATTATTATTGTATACACTCCTAATTCCTCCTCCCAAAGTACAGTTTATTCAGGCGTTCATCGATAACCTTGATTCCCTATTTAATTCCCGTTTGATTAATGACTACACCCCTTCAGACAATGCAATGACCAAAGAGGGACGAGTAATTGCTGGCATATAATAGATAGAGTAGTAAGGAGTGTTCCAAAATTTTTCAAGCAGGACAGTATAACTTCGTTGTAGCATAGTGCATAATTTCCCATTTTATAATGTACTACTTGCAAAGTTTACTGCAAATTTTTGCAAAGTTTTCGGGGTCCTATCAAATCGATGGTACTCCTCATCCCTGGCTTGTAACTGCTTTTTAAATTGCTTCTATATTTGACAGTACTTCATTAACGATGTCAAACATGTTGTCTATGATAAACTAGGCATGTGCCTACTAAGCTCATTGGCATAGGTCATGAAACGATCAAATAGCTTACATTTCATGTTCTAGGAAAAAGAGACTTCATGCTTTGTGATGAAAATCATCCCAACATGCATCGATATTTGAGCATATTTTTGATTCATTTATGTTATTTAATGAAGTAAATGTAGTCCTAGTGATGATTGAAGACGCACACCAATCGGTAGGATCACAAATGCAATTTTGTTTTGATCAGTGAATTAATCATTCTTCATTTGAGCTTTGTCTTTCTCGTAGCAGCGAATTTAGCATCATCCTTGATCTATTAATACATTAATAATTGATTGCTGAAGTGGAAATAAGTGATACCTAGATCTAGGTTTCCCTAGAAATGTTTCCCATTGAGGATTTTTGCTCTTTTTTCTTAAGTTTCTTTATAAGAAGTTTTTTTGAAGGAAGAGATGAGACGAACGTTAGTGCATTTTATATCAATAGAGTACCTCTTTAGGTTGTACGTAAAATTATGTATAATTGAAGACTAAGTCATACACAAGGTCATTCACTTTATTTCTATCATTTTGCTCATGTACGCTCACGTTCATGGCACTAGGCCTACATAATTGTTGTCATCAATTTATCGACATTTCTAATCGCTGAGTTTAATTTGTGTTGTCTATCTTAATTATGTGCATGATATGTTAACAACGCAACACCCTTTCAACAACCGAGCGTTTGGTGACACCCGTATCCATTTGTGGCAACCGGATTGAGAATCACTGTCCTGATCAGAAAATTTTGCATATGAAATTGATTCACTTCACGTTATCGTGAAAGATCTTCACTTCAAAAGCAATCTCATAATTCACCTATAAGAAGCTGTAGGTTTGATATTTTTATGTATTTTCTTTTCAGTCTGAATGAAGAGTCAAAAGCGGAAAGAAAGTACCGTATGGATTCCGCTGTTCGTCGTGTTTGGAGTTGCGAGAAGTGCGGCAAAACAGTCGTAGTGAATGACTTTGAACGATTGCAGCATCAGGGACAGTGTCATGGTGATGAGAATCGACTAATGGAAGAGGCGGAGAGTGAAGGTGGGACCGAACAAAAGGAAAAATGCTTTCATTGTGAAAAATGTGGCAAAGATTTTCAATTTTCTAAAGTTGAAGCAATTCGTCATGTTCGCGCTTGTTCTGGAAATCTATCACCTCGGACTGTGCAGACAGGCGATTTAAGCGATATCAAATTCCCACTGTTTCACTGTGATGTTTGCAGAAAAGATTTCCGACTATCCACTGATGATGTTATTATTCATATTCGGGACTGCATTCCAAATGAAAATTGAAACTCGTTTTGTATTGTATACAAGCGTATTTTTATACGTGCATATTGGTTTTCTCTGTGATTTCATGTTAAGAGAGGGCGTGTAGCGTACTTGAATACTAATTGCTACAACTCACAGTTACTGCCTTGAAGCTGTGGTATGAAAATGTGCAAGCCGGAAGACACTGTAAGGGTATAAATCCATTTTACGAGTATTTTGGGCAATTTCTGTCTTACTTTGCAATTAATTTTTCATGCTAAATTCCAAAGTCATAATGGCGACTACACCAAATGAGTATTTGTGCAAGTGATGGGGTTTGTGTATTATTTGTGGTATTGCCTTGTAACCGATAATTTTGTGGTATCGGTCATATGGACAATTGAAGGCCGTTTTGCGAGATTTTGAGAATGATAACTATCTTTTCAAAAAACATCCCACATGCACGAGTGCATTATGGTTCTTGATAATTTCGTAAGTTTTTATGAAATCCGGAATAAAAAATGTGCAGTGGCGGCCCGTCCATATGGGCGCCTAGGGCGCAGCCCTCCATTAAAAATTAGTTACATCAAAGAAAATTTACACAGAACATTGCGCTGAAACGCAACTGATCTGATAGACTGAATTGAACTATCAATGGTTCAACCTGTACTGCTAAACACATTCGAAGCGTGGTCCAGTGACTCATTCAGACGTCACTCTCCCCCTCTTCTACCGGATGGGGCGCACAGTCTGTGCGCCTTGATTCATACATATTTTGCTGATCATACATCTGCATACATCGAAGATTTTTAGCAGCTTCGCACGCGTAAACAATGCATGGATGGGGCGCTCTCAAAAAGTCCCTCTGCCTCGCTTTCGTACATTCTGATTAGGTAACGCCGCGCGTGCGTTGGGAAGTCAGATTCTGGTCAAACTTATGTTATTCTGATGCGTGTATACAAAACCTGGGACTGGCGAAGCACTTTCAATCATAACTGTGTCTCACTGTGTCGACTGAAAATGAATCAGATTGCATATCTTTTAAGAAAGCCCTTTTCTCAACATTCCCTACAAGAAAAAATTAGAAATTATTAGAAATCTCGGTCCGCCAAGGCCACGACTCAACGGCAGCCAAGCTCACGTTTCAAGCGACAGAGGACGAAACTACAAGAGAAATTTTAATACAGAATGGTATTCGAGATGTGAATGGCTTTGTGGATCAGATGAACTGGAAGCTGTATTTTGTTTTCCTTGTGTGCTATTTGGTGGTGATCATCGCTGGACTTTACATCTTCCGAAAATAATGTCATTATGAAGGACCACAGTAGTATATTTGCAGTGAGGCTTATCATGTCATTGTCATAAACAGGCATTTACATAGGCGTACATGAAATATAGCAGAGACCGTAGTAGATGATGGGCTAATATGAAGACGTTTGGATTGCGCCCCACATGAGCAGGACTGCACGAGCCGCCACTGAAAATGTGGCTTCAGCAATAAATTGAAATTTTCATAATCTGGTCGAGAGAGAGCATAGGGCAGTTTTAAAAATTCAAGTTTCTCAGTTGTGATGATCCATAGTTGTTTTTTAACCTTGCAGCATAGACCCACAAAGGCTGTATTTCGTCGCATATAGAAGCCAGAAACAACATTTTTAAGTTGAGAAATATGCATCGGTCAGAAGATTGAAGTCAGAAGAAATCCCAAATTGAAGTAAATGCAATCCCGCATTAGTCTCGTTAAAAGTACGGCTCATGCGCTTTCGATGCATGAGTAGGAAGTAGATCACAACGAAATTTCTTCCCGAAGATGTGCTTGGGTCTTGGGACAGGCTATAACTGGTGCCTTGAGCTAAGTTTTTCATGAAAAAACCTTCGTTCGATTTGAAGTTATGAACGAAAGGAGGTGATATTACAGCAAAATGTCATAATCAAAGACATTGATCATAATTAATTAACTTAAGAAGAGTAAATGTGCACATCATTCAGGTTCAGATGAGAAATGAAACACATAGTGAATCGTCGGATGCCTGTGATTATTGAAATCAACCACATGAATTTAACTGAAACTGCATTGTATCCGAAGAAGTTTAATACAGATGGGATAGTGTTGTGCTCATATAAACAAGTAATGTCACATCTTAGAAATCATCATATTACCTCAATTTTGCACACTGATATGTATTGACTGTCGTGGACTATTTACCGTGGACAAGAGTTTTACTATGGTCTTAACCGGCTATTCAATATTTGTTTATCTATGTTAAATATATTTGTTAATGCTGTACATCAAAATGTGATGCATAGAAATCAGATTGTTTTACTCATAGAAATCGGTGTGATGCACTAAATCCCTAGCAGGATATATAAACAATAAACATACACAGGAATAATTGGCAAATATATAATAATCTTAGAAATTGGTCAAACACTTTTTTAGATCGCAGGAACGTGATTTCCTCAAAAACTCAAACTTGATGTAAAAATTTTCGCGGCATCTCTTGAGTCGACATTCTATCTCGCTCTATCTACTATATATTATTACTCTATACCTCTAGGCATAGGCAAATATATTTGATAGTTTACATGGACATTCAAAAATTTGTTCTCAGTGACGAGTGCTGCTTCATGATGGATGCATGATCTATGAACACATTTTCATGTCAAGCAGAGGCAATTTTCATGGCATAATCACCTGGCATAATTTATGTTAGTACAAATCTGTGGCTGTATTTTCAGTAAAATAGCAATCGAAGTACTGATCGCTGTTATACCCGATTGTCTCACCTACATTTGACTCTCTCTCTGTCTTTGGTCTTGGGTGCACTGTCTTGTTAGGATTAAGAGTAAGACTAAGAGTGAAAGAAAAGAAAAGATAACAATTGAGATTGAGCTTTTCTGCTTTTGTCTTGTGTTTTAGTTCTTCGATTTTCATTTCGTTAATTTTTCTTTTCATGCTTGAAAGTTGGTTTCGGAAAATGATCAGCTGGCACCCGTGAGGTTTGACTGGCTGACGTATAGTATCAGTGTGGACCAGTGTCAGGAAGCTTAATTTTCCGAAAAGATACAGATTTACGAGACCAATTTTGAGTTTGATGCAAAATCAGTAATAATCATGAGGGATAGGGAGAGTCTACGTAATTGCAGATTATTGCTTTTTTGCTAGTTGATGCTTTGAAAGGACAATTCAGAAGAACTGTATTTGGCAGAAGTACATAGAGCGTGAAGCTCTTAATTTGGATGGTAATATGTTTTTTTGATCTTTTATGTTCGGTGACACAGTTCAGACTTAACGAAAGAAACTAGGTCAGTCATACAGTGGCCATTGCACCGGCTGAGCCGCTACATTTTTGTTCTCCAGGCTATCACACCGACTGAGCCGGTGAAATGTAGTTCCATTTACATTACCACACCTAATATTTCTCAGCCACAGGGGACTCCAAGTCACTCTAAATGATACTTATGTATCAGAATACATCAGATCTAGTTGCTTCGTCTTGCCTCGCATCACTGTCTTGCTTCGTGTCCTTAGTTTTTGTGAGAAATTCAATTTCTCATTAAGTAGAGAAAATGTATCTCTTTTCTATAGGCGTCTCCAACATGCTGAATATAGCAGAGACTCAATCAGGGACGCCGGCACGACTTAAGAGCCGGTGTTGCATTTATCTAAAGGAGGGCACTCTAAGGGTATTATGTTCCATCCTTCTACCACCATACCCAATGCTTCTCGTTTTGTCTTAATTAGGTATTATGAAGGCCCATCCAAGGACCTGTTAATTTTCGACTGATATCTATTCCATGCTCATCGGACAACAGCTGTTACCAGTATGTATGAGTATCCTACAGGTGCGTAAATAAATAGAGTAAAAATCGCTTTGTCAATTCTATTCAAAAATATATTTAGCGACACCTTGTCCTTGAAAATGACAATGAAAATGTCATTGAAATGCCGCCTTTTTGTATACTTTGTTTGGGTTGTCTTCGTAACCTGGAGCATTGTTAGATTTCATTTAAGAAATCAAACGGTGTGTTGTGTTGATATCAATTGTTGCTGTCTACAGACTATTTTGATTACTGAACTATCTCTGCTTCTGTTGGTATTAGCGGCTGAGGACGCTGAACCTGGTGGGATCAAAACAAAGAATTTCCTCAGCTGCGTCTTCAGTAGTAGGAAAACAAATAGCCAGATTATTCAAAGCTGTTGATTACGTACCTTTTATTTTGATCTTATTTACTGCTTGCCACAATTGCTTCGATCCATTACTTGTATTCTCTGCCCATTTGCGCTTTTCCTTATTGACAACGACTTCAACTTGACATTAAGTTGTCTATAACTTACAAAGCTTGCTGCCTATAGGCAGTTCATCGCTTATTAATGAGTGATTTTATAAGCGGGGTGATATACGGCTTATCGTACGGTCTCACAGTATCACAGTCGTCGATGAAACGCTTGGAGGAACATATTCTGTTAGCATTTGACTCATCTATGGATCACCGCATATCATGTATTGCGTTCAAGTTTGAATTATTAAAATGACACGAAAACATGTAGGTGTGATTTGCGCAGGTCATGCACAGTAGGTCTTCATACTTTATTACAGCTTGATACATGTTCAATCCATGGCGCACACAAAATCGTGTTGTGGTCAGATTTAGAAATTGGTGGTCCAGCATCGGTGACATAGTCATCAACGATCGATGACGACATCAGAATCAGATCTAAAAAACATTACTTCGTATTGGGTCGGACACAATATTCAGCAAGTCGAACGTAGATAACAAATACTCAATCTTCATTCTGTTGAAATCACAACCTTTACGAGTATTGTAACCTGCGTGCTGAGTCAAGGCATTGTTCAGACTATCTGTGGTGCTAACAATGATGAAAAAAGCGGTCATGAAATGGCTAAGGTAATTATAATAACAATAATGATAAGGCTACAGTAATTATGTTTGCACAAAGCAATGTTAAATGTTACACCAGCAGTAAACAGATAAATGTTACACCAACAAGATTTCAGGTTTCTACTTTATTTACATTTATAATGGTATTGTTAAAAATGGAGAACCGGAGAAATGCACTGATATATGGGACGATTCTCTTGATAATAAAGTAGTGTTCACTTCAAGGAAAGAAAGTTCTGAATTTCTTAAGCTGATAATCCATCTGTCTTTTTGAAGAAGCCGTAATAGAATCGTTTTCAAGCTTCTTCAGTTCTTCATCAATTGCCTCATGTTTCAGATCTACGAACTCAGGCGTCATTTCATCAATTAGATTTTTGTCGAATTCAGGTGACATTTCATGAATGTATCGAATGCCAGACTCTGATGTAATCCAATCCAGCATTTCTGTATTCACGCCAGATAATTCACCTCCTGGTACATTTTTCAAATTCAATAACTGTTCCTCACTTATTCCATCCATGCTTCGTTCAGCTATGATTTGAAATGCCGTTAAGGACTGTTTAATGCTGCTACCCATAGAAATTAACAATACCATACAAAGTCTACTATTATCTACTTGTATGCTGCTACCAGCAGCTAGGAAATTACAAATCAAAATTTGATAGTTAGAATAGAAATCTTGGAAATACGCCCACTTGGGAATATCATAGACTTATCAATTGAACCTCTATAAAATTTTACCGATAACTCTGATACATCCATGGACGCCTAGATATATGAAGCACACATAAGCTAGATATATTGTCTTAATTGACGCAGAAAAAATGAAATGAAATATGGTGCTTCATATATCTAGGCGTCCATGATACATCACACTGGGCATAGTTCTGTATAGTATCATAGATAACCTGAACAATCTAATTATATATGCCTATTTCTCGGTCATCAATGATACAACTGTCGGTCGCTTACGCGACCTCCAGTTGGATCATTGATGACCTCTAAATAGGCATATAAACATAACATTGTCGAGATTATTAGTAGTAAAATCAATTGCGTCGGTAGCTGAATCAATATCAGAGAATGGAAGTACATGAACACACAACAGACGAACGAAACTTATGACATATCAGTCAAACACTATTAGTTTCAGAGGAAATACATTGCGTTGTAAAGGACTGTGGTTTCATATCGATTCTAACCCAGATAACTGTACCATCTCCCAAACGACTATCATTTCGATCGTCACGGAAAAGTGCAAATTTGTCAATAGCAAAAGCAGCATCAGAATGATCACTGGATAGCCATGTCTCTGCTGCTGCAAAAACAACAGCAAATTTTGCTGATAAAAAAGACCTAACATGATCCATCTTTGCGAGAACACAATTAACAGAAGAAATAAATGTTAACGACTTCATGTTCTTACATTCTATCTGCTTTCGAAATGCACAATTCATGAGCTCTTAGGCACTTTCTAAAATTTCTTTCCTTACTAGGCGTTATTGCAAACTAGCAAAACTGACAAGTGTAAGGAAGATTCCCGTTACTGTGATTAATTGCTGAATCAACTGTATTCTAACTTTCAATTGCTATGATCGCGCAATTCAGTCACTCGATATTTGAAGTTTTGTGCATTTTTAAAGTTGTTCGCTAATCTCTGCCAAAGTCATGCTAGCAAGCTGGAAGTTGGATTGCCTTCACATGCTCACAATTCTCACTAGGTTGTTAGGATTAGCTACTTCCAGCGAGAACGATGGCACTTCCCGCAGCGGACAGACTCGAACTCTGAACCCTCTGCTCTTCATTGCCGAAGCACGACCCTTAACCAACCACCTAAGTTGAAAGTATGGACATTCGATTGCATGTCTCGCTGGCGTGCGGTCGGATTCGAGTGCGACCTCTATTCATTCTTGGTCGTTCGCAACTGCTGTTCTGCCTTCAATGCAATGCAATGGTATCACGCTCTTACTTACGCTACAGTATCAACGAGCTTGTACAACTACGTCCTAACATCTGCCCATGTGTATCTCTTACCACCAGACGGCGCTTGTTTTATCACAAGATCTACGTCAAACATATCCCTGTGATTGCTCTTACTCCTCGACCTGCGACAAGTTCCTCGACGTCGAACGGAAGACCTGGTAGAGTCCTCGCTTATATCCAGCGTCATTCATCTTCTGCAAGCCGTCGCTCTTCTCGCCGGATGAACCAATCTCCATCTATTCTGCTGTCTAATGCACGATCCCTGCTCCACAAGTTTGACGACTTTTCTTTGATGGTATCATGCAATCGACCAGACATTTGCATTATCACTGAATCATGGCTGGACGATTCTGTGGATCACATTCGTGTCCAGTTGATGGACTATGCTACTCATCGACGTGACCGTGCGGGTGGTTCTGGAGGTGGCATCGTGTGCTATACAAGACAATCTTTTTCTACAACTGTGATTGACGTCAACCTTATTTGTTATCCAGATATCCCTAGCTCTTGAGTTTTTGTGCATTTTCATTAAGGAATTGAACATTGGTGTCATCATCATTTATCATCCTTTTTGGAATGATCCAATCGCTCATTCAGAGGCAGTAGCATGCTTGACTACGCTCGTTGACCACATGTATTTGTCTTTTGGATCTGATATTCGCATGGCAGTGACTGGAGACTTCAATTACTTGCGGAAGCAGTATGGATATATTGGTGATATTTTGTGTCTTTCGCCTGTGATTGACTTTCCTACTCGGGGAGACAACACTCTCGATCAGCTCTTTGTTAACTTCAAGACTGAAGTCAAGGCTTCTGCTCATCCTCCAATTGGTAACTCGGACCACTGTGTTATCTTGTGGCAGCCGTCTCCTATGGTTCCAAAGCCTGTTGTCAAAAAGAGAATTCGCAGATATACTGGAGCTCACTTCGCCAAATTCGCTCTGCTTTTGTCTTCTATGGACTGGACTGCATTGGCTGAATCTTGCTCCTCAGTTGATGATGCTGGTGAAGTGTTTCAAAGATCTCTATATGCCTTATTTGATTATTTGTTTTCCAGCTTGTTTTAAGTTTGGAAATGTTGTACCTATTCCCAAATGTGATCATGTTGCTTGTGTATCTGACTATAGTCCCATTTCCATACTTCCTGTGCTTTCAAAAGTTTTTGAACGCATTGCCTTGCGCAATTTTATACTTCCACTTGTAAATGATTCTGTTCATAGTTCACAATATGCATTTATTTCCCGACCTGGTTCGGGAACGACATGCGCTCTCGTATCAGCACAGAACAAAATCCTGCGTTTTCTTGACTCGTCATCCGGAGCTGTCAGACTAATGGCCATCGATTTGTCTAAGGCTTTTGATAAGCTTTATCATTCTGTTATCATTGAGGCATGTAAAAGATTTCTTACAGGCTTCTAGAAGGATTTTTATCATTAGAAACCTCCGTCGCTGTGGCTGTGACAAAAATCTCATTGTTAAGTGTTACATTTCATTCATTCGCTCTGTGTTACTTTATTCCTTCGCTTGTTTTTGCAATTTGTCTCAATACCTGTTGTCTGATCTCGAACGCGTTCAAAGCCGAGTTTTTCGAATCATTGACTTGTCCAATGATGCTCCCCTTATTTCATTGGCAAATCATGCATGTAGTAAACTGTTCAGCTGCATTTTGAAATCGCTTGACCACCCTCTCAGGGATATGTTCGAGATGAGTCCATCTCAAAGAGTTTGCACTAGATCACAATCCATGTTGTATCCACCTTGTGCCAAAACTTCTCGCTTCTGTAATTCGTTTATCAAGTATTGTAAATAGTTTTTTAGTGTGTCTTGCTTTTATTCCTTTGTTGAGTGAGCTTGCATTGCATTTCTTCTTTGCCTTTCATATTGTCATCGTATTCATTGTGTAACGTTCACCGATTCTATGTACTTAGCAGTGGACTAATAAAGATATTATTATTATTATTGAAACATGCGAGTAGGTGCCAATTTTAGAGATCAAGGATTCTCTGATTTACCAATTAATATCACATAACGGCCTGCAAGTAGAATTACCATGATTCTTCTAGAATAAATACGTGAAAGCAAAAGTACAATAGCTCCTCTAGAAATGCACGTAGGTATTTGAAATTTGTCGTAGTACCAAGCCTTTTGAGGAAAGACTCTAGAACCAATTAATTGAAGTTTGGAATGCCTCATGTGAAGAGATTTTGAGTATTGAGGGACATTTAGCAATGCAAGACCCACAATTTTTCATCGGATATTCACCACTAACCAGCCAGAAGATGCAAAAACAAAGACCTGAAAGGCCAAACTGGTTGTATTTCCAGCTGATGAACTCATCAGTGGTCGTACGGCTGCGTGAATTCACGCAGGGCTCACGCAGTGCGTGAATATGAGAAAAATTGAGCATCTGCTTGAGAAATCCATGTCCTTCAGCCAGAATTTCATGGATGACGAAAACATTTTTTACCATTATTTTCTTGGAATTATGATTACTTTAGATATTTGTGATTCACTTTTACCCGCTTTATTATGTGGAGACTCGATGGGGCTGAATGGTTCTCCCATCACGTCAACTCTGATGTCGAGTGTTTCCATTCTAAGTGACGCTGATTACTCCATGAATAGGTGATAATGTGGCGAATGCATGTGTAGTTTATCACTCACACTTGAGGAGAGAGCATAGATCAAAGAAAAATCCGATGAAGATGCAAGACACAGGTCGTACGAAGGAAAGCTGAAAGCTGAGCGAGTGCATGTTGGTGGAAAATGGAGGTTTGAAAGATTGAGTAGAAAGCAATGGAAGCTTCAAAGAAAGAAGAAGCATGCCAATTGATAGCTGAAGAGCTAGTGAAATATGTCGCAGATGTCAAGAATGTCAATTTAGTACCAGGAGGAAATTAGTTACGAATCAACTGAAGGCAGAGAAAAGAGTCACCGAGAGAGTCCTGTCCGACATGTCTGGCAAATATATAAAACCAGAAAAGAAAGTTTGAAATTTTTTGTTGTTACAAGCATAATACAAAGTTGTTGACACTTGCTCGGGACACGAAAATTTTGCACAGGACTTCATGAAATATAGACGATGACATTCATGGTCAAATGTATGAATTAATCCACTTTGTTCTTTCAACATTTTAGCGATTTTTGGAATGCGACTTCTCAATGAGATTTGCTAAATGAAGCAAGAGCAATATTTCCATTCACTCTTTCATCGTATGAGATAATCGCTATGCGCGGGTGCTCGCTCCTGAGAACATGTATAGCCAGACAGGGTTGCCTTGTGAAATCTATATGGGAGTTTCCCATACTCATGGACTTCCATGTCATGCCACAAGAATTCGTTATTTTGTACCATAGCATTAAACACGTTCATTTAGGCTAGGTACACGATTTATGCAAATCATGCATGCTGTCAAGGCAGTCAAGCATAGTAGGTCCCTATCATATTATATCTCCGCATTAAAGTCATACAAATACATTGATAACAATGCGCATCAATGTCTGATCTACATCTAACATGCACACTGTGAACATAGTCCGGTAACAATTGCACTTGCAGATTTGCTAATTATGAAGATTGTAGAGTGCAAGTTCGCCTGGGCATAGAATAGAAAGATGTCCTCAGACTTGAACTTTTAAGTTTTAGGCAAAAAGATTCCTAAACAGCAGCACATTCTGCGCTTTTCTCTACAAGAGTTTTTCAGTACGGCTAGGAATGACTCAAAGTAACTGAAAATATCTGGAATGGCTGAGCAAGCTGAAGGAATGCACAGCAGGCTGCTCTGTGTTTATTTTTCCTGGCTTTACCGTGCGGCTGATAAGCATAAAGATTGTAGAGAGCCAGTTCTAGATATTTTGAGCAAGCTTGGACCACTCAGAGCCTCACTGACGAACTAAGCATGGCTAAGCGCAGTGTCTAAGACCGTCACAGAATTTTTATGCTTAAAATTGTTTAAGTCTGAGGACGTCCCTCTATTAGATTTGCTAATGTTTTGCAATCGATAAGTTAAATAGTTTGATCTAATTAATGCACAATTATGCTCATAACGGGATTGATGGAAGAAACTGCTAATGCCTACACTCCTACAGTTGAGTTCGACAAAATGTGATTGATGAAGAACAAAAAACCAAAACTGGGAAATAAAAATGTTTATAATATACATGTGCTTACTTCACAGTTACTTGTTCTCATGCATTGGTTGAGACTTTCTATGTGTTCTGGTTTATGATGTTTTCCCAAACATATACAAATAGAGTATTGCATTGGTTATTAAGGCAGCTATAATTTGAGTTAAATGAACTAAAAAAGTGTCATGTGCTCTCAATTTTGATGGAAATCATCAAACTCTATATGAAGGATGGGCAAGAAATGAAAAATAGTACAAGCTAGATTGACTGTAAACTTCTAATCATTGAATCTCAAAACATTCAAGATCGCACGATTTTCGATTTTTTTGTTAACTATCATTCTTAGACATATTCTCCATGTTTAGTTGATTTTCATAAATCACAGAATATAAAGAATGTACGCCTATGTTTTTTCGCCAGTGCTTTTTTATGTGTCATGTAACTAGAGGTTTCTTTGCATTCTCACTATGCTGGTGTCATGACTAATATGCCAATGCTTGTTGCAAGTGATGGTAAATGACTTCAAGTATATTTCTTATTTCGGAGGATGGGTAGATAATGCGTTTTAAATCGCATTCAATGTGACGGACATGTACATTTGCATTTACACGTATATATCCATGCTTGTAGATATAGGATGTTTGTTCCAAAAATTCGACTTGCACATCTATAGATGTCGCCATTAGTCTACTTGAATTGAGAAAACGTGATTCATAAATACACCTAGGCTTATAACACAATTTTCAGTTAGTACAGCATGTACTATGTGTTGCTTAAATCAATACTCATAATTGATATTATGATAATATATTCAAGTAGATTGACCCATATGAACTAAAAGAGGCTAAAAGATCACAGCGCTCGAAATAAAAGTCTAACTACATGTACATCAGCACCGTGTAAGCTGTCAGAATGGGGAAGTAGTGACGTGAAGCCATCAGTTTTTGTAAACCATGGAAAGATGTATTACATAGATCTTCATTGGCCTATACATTTGTACATTTAAATGCACGTGTACATATACAAACCCCTGCGTGAATTTAGCGTCTCTGCGTGAAAAATGGAGAATTTCCGCGTACGACCACTGGAACCCATCCTTGAAGCCTTAAGCTAAACTGGAACCCATACTTAAATAAAAATTTATTCAAAGAGTACTGCCCAATGTTTTAAAGTACTCTTCTATTTATACTTAGCAAAAAAATCTAAATCAGTTCCCAAAGGACTATCAAAATTGATCATGCAACATGATTTCCATTCGTTTCTAAGTGTTTCATGTCATTTTACATCTGATTGTGATTTTCATATTCGGGGGAGGGAACTGCAGATTATATGAATTGATGGTAATGAAAAAAAATGGATTTACCTTTTTTTTTAGTCAATGAATCCTCCTGGTCCTTTTTCAACAACTTCAGTGAAACAGGAATATGATGTGACACATGAGTCAAGACCATCAGCAGATGTTTTTGGCACCGACAGAGGTATTACTGCTTCTACTATAGTTCGTACATCAACGTCGGCAATCATTTCAAGGCCAATCACAACTACACTGGATGACGGACCGAAGCCTATCACAACATCAAGTGGAGTCTCTGGCTCTGACAGTGCGCAAACTACACCTCCATTAATAGCTGTACGTCCGCAACCAGTCGCTATGGCTATGGTTTCTCCAATTGCTCATCAATCTGAAGACTCAAAGCTTGCAGAGATGCCATCATGGGCAAATATGGTCATCGATTTAGATGACTACGAGACAACTGTAAGTTCTAATCTAATTGTTTATGGCTGAAATGAGTTTATGTAGCGACTCCATACTTTTCTACAGAACTGATAACAAAAGACGGCCCACCTTAATTTCGCTGAAATTTAATCGATTTTTGTTTTTCTGCACATCAACATGCAATACATAATTCGAAAGTTTGCATTTCCAGCTTTCAAAGATAGGCTTGCGCCCGTTATTGTATTTTCTGAGCAGTGCTCAAAATATAAAAATCACTCAATCTACAAATTGTGTTTTCTCAATAAGAAAACATGTGAGTATGATAATTATTCAGGCACGGGGAGAACGAGCCTTCTCTGAGTTCTCTTTTTTTGATATACGACATCAAAATCGGTGAACTAGGAAATAAATTAGTGATATCGTGAGTCATAACAAAATCATGACTCCTTCGACTAAAAATGTTATATCTCACTTCTCCATCAATAATGTTCATGTTTGGTATCTTCAGAATACTTGCTATGTAAGGAGTACGAACATGTAGGACTTATTCAAATACAGTAAGTACAATATTTCTTTTCCAAACTTTCTCAACATTTTTTGTCATTACCGCTAAAATACACAAATATGGAAGGTAAATAATCTGTAGGCACTGCAAGAGAGCAAAGACATGCCTTCGCTAATTGTTTTGTTTTGAACCTTCGTTCCACTTGCATGTTGTTTGTGTACTTTTGCAATAATGAGAATACTGCCCCGTGCCTGAATAATTGTCATACTTACATGTTTTCTTATTGAAAAATTACTATTTGTAAATTGAGTGATCTTCATTTTTTGAGCACTGCTCAGCAAATACAATAACGGGTGCAGGTCTATCATGGCCCCTTTTAAAGCTGAGCATGAAAGCTCGAATGAATGGCACGTTGATGTGTGACTCGATCGGAAAACGTAAGAATCGATTGAATTCAGCGAAATTAAAGTGGTCCGTTATTTATGATCAGCTCTGTAGTAGACCAGAGTGTGAACGACCCAATCTGCCAAAAAATTAACTCGCAACATGTGTAGAGTCCTGTTATTAGGCTATGATAACTGACCTCAATGTGTGAGCTAGTAAAGATTTTGACAGTTCGGGTGCTTATTCTGTAAGTTGTTGACCAAGCGTCTGCCGAATCACGTCTGTCTGCTCTACTGCATAACTTCAACAGCTTTGTGACTAATGCCCGAGCTGAGGGTGACTAACGCGTGAGCTTTTGGGTGGGTTTTTAAACAGGAATTTTGGTGGTTTTTTTTAAATAGGAGGCTGGGCTATTTAAAATAGTAGATTGTGTTTCTTCTGTATAAGGCCTAGATTTTTAAATGCAAGTTGTATATCGTCAGATCGGAACTTCAACATGAACGATCGCTCAATTAATTGATTTAATTACACTTTTAGCCAAATTGCAGTTCTAAAGGAGCGGCTACGCAGCATTCATATCCATGAGAAATCATCTGTTATCGGCAATACTACTTATTTTCCTCTACTTTCCCTTTTGATAGTTGATTATTTAAATTAAAGCGATGCTTGTACCTGAATATTTTCTGTCTTGTTTTATGTGTTTCATAATGAAGAAATCAAGTAAATAAGAATTTCAAAACGTTTCAAAAGATACGAGGAAAATTTCGCAGATTGAAGATTTTTCACCTAACAACTTATTTCTTGAGAGTTCACGTGATTTACAAATATTCCGTGATATACTTTATACTAAATTTTTTGACACTTTTTGCTCTATTTTTCAACAATTTTCAATAGCTCTTTGCTAAATTTCATTCTGGTTGACATAAAGTCACTGCTAGTTTTTCGGCAGTCTTGACTATCCGCTTAGCATCCGCATTACAGTACAGCTATTACAACGCTTTCGCAATTTCTTGTCAGAACAAGCACATATAAAGCTTCTTGGCTTAGAAATGAGGTTTTATAGAATTATCGTAGACATCCGCTTCACTCAGCATATAGCAAATAAAGAGGTTGTAAGTCGAATAAGTCTGTCGCTCGACAGAAAATTCATACCTTCGATAAAGGTGATTCTTAAGAGACAGCTCCAATGGCTCGGACACGTTATTGGAAAGAATTCAGATGAATTTTACAATAATCTCAGTGTTCGGATCGAATAGAAAGGATTTATTTCAAATGAATAAAAACTATGGAAATCATAAATGATGCAGATCAAAAAGCGATGCGAAAATTTAACGGCATGTGATACAAATATAGAAGTCAGTTATCAAGTTATCTGTGCGGAAGTAATGACATATACAAAACATAAGTTAATTCGTCGCAATGTATTCGAAGCGGCAGAATTGTACGCCATATTCGAGGACTGACAGGAGGAAGCCGATACGTTGGTGATGAGCATTTGCCAAATCGATTCTTTGATAACCTGGGTATCCAGACAGTGAGGTTCTCCAGATATGGGAATTCATACTCATAGCGAATTATCCTGTGATCACCGCTGTCATTTTTTAAGTTATGTGGAAGCCATTTTGGCATGCCAGCAAAAAGTGGAGCACTGTAGTCAAGTAAAGATCTCAACTTGCTTGTTAACTGTCTCAGGTTTGGGGGTTGGATAGCATGTCGTGTCGATTCAAGGTTCGTCGGATTGTATTTAACTACACCCAACGATCCTACGCAGCTCTGCGGTCTGATCGCAGGTCACGGAGGTCTTTCCTCACGTTGTGGATCCAGTTCTGGCATCTTCGGATGCTCGGACCTGAATCCTCCTGCGATGTGATCAGCTTGGGCTACAATTAAACAGTCGCTCCAAGTGACCAAACCATCTGAGTAGATTTGATCTTAGTACAGTTCTGAGATCCACAATTCATAGGGCTCGCCTCAGTCCTGTCATTGATCTACGTTCACTCAATTTTTTCGAACAGATCCATATTGTCATAGAGTTTTCGTTTCTCTCAAGTCTTCTAATTACACGACTCAATCTTCCGATGAATTTAGCAACACGCACTCCTAGCGCATGTTCGGTAGATGTAACCTCTTGACGGAGGGAGATGTTGCAGGTGAATAGAGGGAGAAGTTCGTGGAAAGTTTTCAAGCAGCCTTGAGTCGCGCGCTTGTGGCTGGCGATAAAGCAACCTTCTGGGTGGTCAATGACAATCACGTCGCCGAGGTAGAGGATTCAACAACCTCAATATCATCATCACCTATGTGCTGATTGTTGATGGTAATGTATCTTGACTGTTAAGGTGACCCTCGCATCTTCTGCATCTGAAGTTGGAATCAGGACACAGTGTGGAGAGGCTCGTGTAGCGCTAATGAATCTATTTCTTGCAGCCCAAGCAAATGATCGAGTGCCTGCGAGCTCCACGAGGATATTTCACTTTATCAACTTGGAGCGTCGACTTGCCGGACTTGCTGAATTCTCAACATTGACCGACAAGCTTTTTAATTCCAAGCTGGTCTTCCAGAGGCCTAAGCGCAGCTTGAGCGAATCGAGCGAGTTAGCGATTATGACTAAGTTATCTGCAAAGAGCAGCTCCAAAACTGAGCTTACCATGTCTATTGGTGGTGGTGTACCCTTAACAGGCTCTGGTGTATTAAACACTCCTGTGCCCCATGGAAATTCAACATTAAATAGGCGCTGGTAATGCATGGCCCTTCCAAGTAGCGCGTTCACATAGATAGATTCGGTTGCGTGTGGGTAACTCAAGAGGAACATAATTCTATCCCAGTCGTTATATGCAATGGTAGCAAGCGATATCGACTGACGTAGATATTCATTTCTCTTTGGCTTGTGTGATTGGTCAAACGCCGCATTGCGGAAGCAGCTCTTATCAGAGAACCCACGAACTTCAGCGGTCAGATTATAGACAGGCATATGAAATGAAAAGTGCCTATCTTTGACTTAATTTTTCTTCATTACAAATTCATTAAATTGAAATATCATTCACACTGTTCGACTCCTCACGATCTAAAGTTACTGGCTGTGTACGTTAAATGTGGTTCGTCAGAATTCAGACTTGAATTTGCATTACGTTTAATGGAAAATTAATCTTCTTGTCCCTCGAGACTAATTCTGGCCGTGAACATTAGTATTAAGGAAGTCATCTGCAGACCCAATCACGCACACAAGGCAATTTATCTCTATGAGCGCGTTACTTATCTTCGCTGTAACTGAGTCTACCGCTTCCGATTCCTACGGAGCATACATAGATGACGTTCCTTTTTCTTGCCAAACTTGCATATTTAGTTTTTGCAATCCTCCAATATTTTCCATCTTCCTTGCCTCAGATGTTTTCTTAGCCAGGTATGGAGCTGACTTAGCCTCTCTCTTGGCGCTCACATAGCGTTCCTTGTCAGATTCTCCGGCACTCACGTTTCAGCTTTATGATACTAGAAACAGTATCATTCCACCACCATGTTTCACATGGCTTCCGAATACATCCTTTCCTCAAACCACAAGCCAACTCTGCAGAAGGCAGAAGTGCGCCTTCCAAAATTAACCCAAGGCTCATTCACACTCACTCGTAGTGTGGAGACCGCTGGGAACGACTTGACTGAAGTTTTTCTGAACACAGGCTTCTCGAAGTTTCCTGATATTTCTTTTGGAGGAAGTCGTCGCGGTCGCATCCAGTTTGATTTGATGGCGAGGTTGCACACTAACAGTTTGTGTTGTGATATACATTCCTCGTTGTTTACCACCTGAATATTTTTGACCACTGCACTGCGTCTGAGGAGGAAGAAATCAATCTGCGATTCAGTAGCACCAAACTTATAGGTGATCAATTTACTTTCGTGCTTGTGCAGAAAGTATTTTCAATTGCAAGGGTAGCCGCCATGCACACATCCAGCAACCTGAACCCATCTTGATTACGTGTGCCGCAGCCTTTTCCATCATGAACATTCTCAAAACCTTCCTGTGATGCACCAACGTGGTCCTTGAGATTCCCTGTGTTGATTTAAATTTCATCATCTGGGATAGTTGTCACCTCACTGAACTCTGGAAAAAAAGAATGCAATTATACATAGAAATCAAATCAGGCTTGCGAAAAAATGTTTCATTATGGAAAGACGATACACTCTTTGAGCAAAAAGCTTAGAAATAGGCTCAAAATGTGATTGCCAACGGAAATCATTCTACCAGATAAAAGCAAGAATCCACTGCTTTTGCACAAGTTCATAATCTGGAATAGCACAAGGCGTACTGTCAGTTCTTGTACAAAAGTGCATACAATTGAACTTCTGAGCATTGCTCCGAAGGTTCATTTCCATTTATATAGCAGACCATTGTTGTGTTCAACTAACACATATCACTTTTGGAAATGCCATCTTTGTAAATATAAGCACATAAATGGCTATGTCGTCAGCGTATCTTCCGATAGGCAATTTCCATTGGTGTCGGAAGTAAAATTCAGAAGAAAGCCGATCTGTACAATTTATGTTATATCGCATGTTGGATATGTGGAGGGAATCGTAGTTCTCAAAATGTGACAGGCGATCTAGCAAACATTCGTAATCATCTGAAAAGGTTAAATATTACATGGCGTCGGACGTAATCGCAGGAATTTCATTATTTCAAGTTCAAGCTGTAAAATTAATTTCCCAGCGAATTACCGATGTCTAAATGATCTAACTGATTTCTGAAGTTGATATGCGCCTAATTAAGTAGGCTATACTTCAGAAGTACAAGAAATTATGATGAAAGGTTAAAACATTCCATTTTGACGGCTTCGGACGTAAGAATTTTTGGTATCGGACATGACACGTTCGATTCAACTTATATGAATCACTTCAAAAAAGGACCTCCAATTCATAGTTTTTGTGGCATTTTACTGTTTTTTGATTGCACTTATGCATTTCAATGGTGTTATTTAAGATAACAGAGCATCATTCATATCAGGGAGTGCGAATCGGCGAATTCTGAATCGAATCAAGGCGGATCGTGATTCGTAAATCGAGTCGAATCATTAAAAATTGCATAGACCTTCAGCTTTTGATGGACAGTTTGCTTGGCTGCGGATTCTTAACATGAACAGCGAGCAAGTCTTCAAAAACTGCAAGCACCAATAGGCAGTTGCTAATTAATGTCAAAAGACTCCGCATGAAAATTTTCGGACTTGTTCTGAGAAAAAGTGCGAAAGAAAACCTCGTAATCACGGGAATGTTGGACGGTGGACGAGCTATAGGTAAACAAAAACTATAATTTGCGAACACGATATCGAAAGAGTGAAATCTGTCACCCATGCATTAATGCTATGCAATCAAGGAAACATCGAGATAAATGGAGACAGCTGGCCATGTCATGATCCTCACGTGTATGTTTTTTTCTTCAACTAAGTTATTTAAATTGAATATATAGCAAAAATAATACCATCGTTTAAAAAACGCTCTAAAATGTATGACAAAAAAGTCACAAGTGAAAGTCAGAAAATTCAAAAAAGTCTCCTCTTGCTTCGGCGTTGACCACCATGGCAGGGACCACTGATGTGTTGTTGGCTGGTTGTCCTCGCCTTGAGCGGTATCCCCTGAGGCACATCTCCATGGCCTGCACTAAAGCGAAGCTGACGCGTGTTCTTATGAATGCCACTTCATCGGCATAGGCGGTTTTCTTTTTCAAAGAATGGAGATGTGCTATTCTTTTTATCGCCTTTCTCGCTGCGGGCCCACATCCACCAGATGAGAAAAAAACATTGGGAGAAAGCTGGCATGCTCCACTTCTCACACCCTTTCTTCATATTGCCGACGCTTTTCCTTTTCGTGAAGGGCATATGCACTTGATGGATGCTTGGGTGTTGAGGCGCTATGTGGACAGAAAACTCTGATATACATGAATGTTTTATGGAAGCGATTGCCGGAAAGGCCACTCGTGCAGACGTCCAAGCGTGCTTCATCCCCTATGGACCAAAGTATATATAGTCCATATGTCATATGGATGACTATACAGTGTATGATAACTATAGCCGCTTCGTGGCTTCAGATTTTCTTGCCTTCCAGAGGCCATAGAATACCTATTATGTACATAAGTCACAGCACGCATTTACTACAATAGTAATCATGCCTAGTTTTTTTTAAGCACGTATGATCCTTACAGCCTTGGTCGCAATGCGGCCTCGGCTGTACGACTCATTGATGCTATCAAAATCTAGGTATGATTATTATACTAATGATAGGCTTCATAGTTCAAATAAAATTCTTCTTTGAAATCTTCCTCTCGGTGGTATTAGCAAATCCTCGCTGTAAAATCATAGAAGTACACAAAGAAACATTTTCCAATGTTTTTTTGTTTACTGCTATGATTTTACAGCGAGGTTTTGCTGCATTATTTGCTAATACCACCGAGAGGAAGATTTCGGAGAGGAATTTTATTTGAACTATGAAGTCTAACATCAATATGCATTTCAGTTCCTCTAATATCTAAGTTTTGAATTTTGTGTTACTTGTATGTACAGTATATACAGTGTATATACCGTTGCATCCTCCGTTTTCCCTGCCCCTTTTGAAGTGTCATAAGAAAATTTGGCAACTTTAGTTAATACATTCACTGATCTTAAGTTTTACTTTTCATAAGTTACTATGTTGACGCTAGATTGACGTTAGATGGTGGATGTTGAAAATCACTCAGCGCTGATTTGTTTTCTAGGGTCGTGCCTCTGTGTAAAGAAGTCAGCTCGTATCTCAGGTGCACTTGCCCTGATGATGCGACTAGGAAGTCGTGAAATATCGGCAAATAGTGAAGTCAATTTACGTCGTAGAACAATTTTTTCTTGTTGATGATTTGTTATTTTGGTTTTGTTTATTTTAAATAATCTGATTTTATCTAATCTTATTTTAACAATGCAAATTTGTTGTTCTCTTTTCATTGAGTGACCCTAGTTTCAGACTCATAGCTGTACTGGGGGTCAAAATTATACAGATAAAATTTGAAATTAATCTCCCACAAAGCATGAATCAGTTGAGTCTATTAGACCTAGCAATTTCAACTGATAAAAGGGTAAATTTAAGTGTGAATTTTAAAAAAAGTCGGACAAAAGGGATATCGTATATTCATCGTTGTAAGTCAAATATCTCAAATACAGTAAAAATGGCAATTGTTTGAAATGAAAAAGATTGTATTGAATTTCAGTGCTAAAAACCAAGTGCAGAAAGCTGCCATTTCAAGTACATGAGTAATAGGAAGAAGACCGTTCCAGGACAGGCCAAAATTCTCAAATTTTTTGTACTTTTAAAAACGACTAAATTTAAGAATTTTGGTCATTTTTTCAGGTTTTAAGACCTAAATTCATAAGTTTAGTCCATTTAAAAAGTACCATTTTTTTGAAAAATTGGTATTTTAAAAGAACGACTAAATTTAAGAATTTTGGTCATTTTTCAGGTTATGAAGACCTAAATTCATAAATTTAAGCGTTTTTAAAAATACCGAATTTTTCAAATTTTTCAAAATCTCAAATTTGTGATTATGATTATTTTCTCCCCAAAATCATGACCGTTCCAGGACACCGTAAAATCATAAAAGTTAAGAATCTCAAATTTGTGATTATGATTATTTTCTTGCTCAAATCATGACCGTTCCAGGACACCGAAAATCATAAAAATTGGTAATTTTAAAAACGTCTAAATTCATGAATTTTATCCATTTTCAGGTTTTTAAGACCTAAATTCATAAATTTAGTCGTTTTTAAAAGTACCATTTTTGAAAAATAAGTATTTTTAAAAACGTCTAAATTCATGAATTTTATCCATTTTTCAGGTTTTTAAAATATCAGATAACTAAAATTATGTGTCTAAAAATATTTCTTTAAAAATGGAAGAAACAAAAGTGGAAGAAAGCGCAAGAATATATCCTTCGTTATGACAGTTAAAAATAAGTGAATTGAATAAAGAAAAACACAAGGATAGAGTTAGGTATATGAAAGATAAGGAATCTCAATTATTATTAAGATTAGAGCATTATGATAAATTAAGAAAGAGATGGTCTAAAGTTAAGAATGTAACACAAGGAATTGGCATATTCTTAACAATAAGTTTAGGTGCTTTAACAAGTGTTATATCTTCAGGTGTTTTATTAATTCCAGTAGTTGCTACTGCTTTAACAGGTACGGGTGTTTTTGCAACTTCACTTGTTACAATGTTAGATAAATCTTTAATTACTAAGAAACGAAAATCATTAAAAAATAAACATTCTCACGTTAAAGAAGTCTATGATAAACTGCATTATTACTTTCAAAGAGTAGGCTATGTGATGATAATGTTATTACGTTAGATGAGATTGAAAAATTTGATCAAATAGCTAATGAAGTAAATCAAATATCATTTCATTTAAAGTCCGAAAAAGTTCATGACAAGAATAAACAGGATGGCAAAATTTCTAGTGATGGTAAAATTTCTAATGAAGAAAATGATAAAATTTTTTTAGAAGAGCTAAAAACTTTATTAAACAAAACTTATAACGAAAAGATGTCAGACAACAAAACAATAAAAAAATAATTTGTTCAGTAAAATGTTTTTGTTGTATTCCAATGTTTGCACAAAATTCAAATATTATATTTTAAAAATGGATAAAATTAAAGCTGATGATTTTAAAAGAATTAAACAATTAGAAGAGTTAATAAAACAAAAAAATATTATGAAAGAAAATCATCTTCAGCATAGAATGATAAAAGCTGGTATTCAATCTGATATGTTTGAAAAAATGCAGCAAACCGAGCAAGTAAAAACTGATTTTGAAAAAACTATGGAACCATTTAAAAAGCTTGAAAAAGAACTTACAATAATGAAAAACAAATTAATATAATTGATCCAGAACACAAAACTATATTAGATGACTATGGATTACTAGAATCAAACATTAATAAGAAATTACCAAAATCTATGCAATTTGAACATTCTATTTCATTTATAGATGGAAAAACAATACCTAGATTTTATCTCGGACAAAAAGAAATATTTCCACAACCTTTTCGAGGTTTAATTTTTTCACCAGATAAATATCCTTTTAGTTTAGATAGAAATTTTGTTGATCTTTTAAGAGGAGCAGATTTAAATAATTATGCTGTAGGAGATCTCATAAAATATAAAGCTATGTTAGATAGAGTTAAAGCAGGAAAAACTCTTAAACGTTATAGAGAATTGGAATATTTATTATCAACGGGAGTTAAAGTAGGAAAAGGTTTTAAAACTGAAACAACTGTATTCTTACCAGATGATCCACAAGAATTACTAAATAGATTAAATATTTTAATATCTGCAATAAAAGAAGGACATAATTCTAGTTTCAATGAAATTCATGCTATATTGAAAAGACTGTTAGAAAAGAAGATTCTAAATGAAGAGGATTATAAAAGTATAGCTGAAATATGTTGTTGTTTTTAATTTTTTTATAAAAAAATATTTATTCAAAATTTTAACTAAAAAATGTCTTCGAGAGAATTATCATCAGCAGATTTAGACAAAATTAATAATCATTTAGAAAATCTAACAGATTTTGGGTTCATCAAAATTTAGTACGAAGTTAAAAATTATAACAACTACTTCATCACACACTTGTAATTTAGAACCCATTCTACATTTTGGAACAAAATAAAAATTATCAAATTGCATTGACTAGTTTCTCCACATTTAACACTATTCAAAATGTTATAAAAGATGTGAATGACCAATTTAGATATTCTACTGATAAAGGCAAAACGTGGAAAATACTAACTTTTCTTCCTGGTTCTTACGAAGTTGAATCAATATCAAATGAAATTAAGAGACATTTAGGTATACCATTTAAAGATAAGAAACAATTACATTTTGCAGTTGAACCGGCATTTAATAAATTTTCTCTTACTTTAGACGAAAATCATCAAGTTGATTTTAATCATGATAGATCATTGTCAAAGCTATTAGGATTTAATAAACAAACCTATAGTCAAGGTTATCATTTAGGTGAGAAGATTCCAAAAATAACTGAAATAAATTTAATTGTTGTACATTGTGACATTATTGAAGGAGGATATATAAATGGTAAATTGTCAAATTTAATATTCAGTTTTCCAGCTTTTACTGTACCCATTGGTTATAGATTAAATGTAATTCCACAAACATTAATATATTTCCCTATTACAAGAAAAACTATTAACAACATTAACATTAGAATCACTAATGAGAAAGGACGAGAAATAAATTTTGGAGGTGAAGAGATTATGATAGATCTTTTGGTTAGAGAAGTTTAATTTTCTTCTTCTTATAAATAAAAATAAAAATTTCTTATTAAAAATGAGTGAATTTCCCCCATTAAATAAAAAAAAACTTAAATTTAATCATCATCCAAATTTATCTAATAAAGTTTTGTCAGCTATTTGTGGAAGATCAGGATGTGGAAAAACATATCTATTATTTAAAATTTTAACGACTCCAAATTTTTGGATTATAACAATCTTATAATTTATACAACAACAGCAGAACAACCCGTCTATCAATTTTTGAAATATGGATTTGAAATTAATCTTAAAAAAACAGCAATTGCTTCATTATTCAAAGAATATGAAAAATCTGAAGATGAAGAAGAAATAAGTTCGTGTTGTGAAGAAGCAGCAAAAAATAATCAGTTGGTAGAATCTAATAAAAATAAACATATAAAGATACAATTAATAGATGATAGTGGTAATATGCAAGATCCTAGTAAACTAGATAAAACAATAAAACATTGTGTAATTTTTGATGATCGTGTTAATGATAGAAATCAGTCAGTTCAGAGAAATTATTTCACAAGAGGTAGACATAACAACTGTAGTGTTTTTTATTTAACACAAAGTATGTATTCATGAGATGGAAGTGTTATTAGAAAGAATGCAAATATATTTATACTATTTGAAATAAATGCAAGAAACCTAAGTGATTTGTTAAGAGATTTATGTATAAGAGACAAAGATGAATTTAAACAATCGTGTAACAATGCTTGGTCAAAAGATTATGGCTTCATTACAATTAATATTGATAAAAAGATTCATGACAGAGTTATCGAACAATTGTTCTCTGACTAGACTTCGCCTCGAGGGGCTTCGCCCCGACTGGAAGTCGATAGAAAATATTTTCGCGGAGTGATCGAATAATTTTTTCTTATAAATTTTTAGTTAATAAAAATAAAAAAAATATGTTGAATGCTTACAAGATAGAACATGTACCAGTTTTAAAAGATTATCGTCATCCTACAAACCCTGTCAATTCGAAGAAAGAAGTTAGATTTTATTATCATCATAAATACGTAGCGCTCGTTACAGATTATAAAACAAAACATGGTATCAAACCGTGTGTTAAAACAAAAGACTTTCCACTTTGTTTAAGAAGTTTCCGAGTATTTTTGGCATACAATAATTTATGGTGGTTGGTTAAGAAAGAAAATTTAACAACACATGAATTAGAAACATTACATCAATTAAATATTCCTGTGTATATGTAAAAAATACATTTTTTCTTTTAAAAAATATGAATCGTGAAATGTCTCTCGGACAAACGTCTAGGATTGGTGAATTAAAAAAGAAACAAATTGCAGAGTTTGATGCACAAATTAAACGTAGTAAACGCAGTAAACGTATTAAAAAACAGAAACGTAGTATTAAAAAACAGAAACGTGGAACAAAAAAAATATTAGAAACTCCTATTACTGATCTGGCGCCGTAGCAGACGCACGCATTCATGTGTTGCTCGTTCAGGCTCCCAATACGAATCGGCAAATTCTTGTTTGTTACAACTCTCTTGCGCATTTTATCTTCGATTTTTTTTACATCATCAGATCAGTTTTTTGCTGCGCTTTCTTGTGACCCTCACCGCACGAATCACTATGGAATTTTTGCCACAAAATTTGATTTTTTTGAGTTACTGCATCACCTGGTTTCTACATCACCTGATCATGGCTTTGTCCCTCTCCATCACAATCTCCCCATGACGTCATCGCCGAGAATCTGTTACTCGCGGACCGCACTGCTGCAACTGCGACATGACTATCCTCTTCCGCGTACACAAAGAAGACGCCTGTTTTTCCACCGCTTGCTGCTTCCCAAGCCTCTTACGTCACCTGTCTCTTCGCCTAATCAATCCCCATCATCTCCTGACCGGCCCGATCCTGCAGTGAAGCCGTCCTCATCATCTGTCAAGTTACGTAAGCCGAAGTCTCCTGTCTGTCCAGCTCCGTCAATTCTCCTCTTCAACGCCCGATCCCTCTTCAACAAACTTGACGATTTACGTGTAAGAATTGAGAAATATGACGCTGATGTAGTCGTGATTACGGAGTCCTGGCTTGACTCATCAACCTCTGATCCGTCAATCTCCCTACCCGGATATCAATTGGTAAGACAAGACCGAGACTCCAACGGAGGCGGCATAGTGTGTTTTTATAAATCAAACTTCAAACTTTCCATCATTAGTGATTGCTATGTATCTGATATCAAGTCCAACTTTTTATGCTTCCGAATCGAGCAATTTGATGCCACATTTTTTGTTGTTTATCATCCCTACTGGGGTAAAGTATCGGCTCATTCGATTGTTTTGGACTTTATTCAAAATCTGATTGATCACAGTCTCTCGAGCCATTTTATCCTTCTTGGTGACATTAATGACCTGAGACTGTACATTGATGACTTTTTTGTGTTGAACAATATGCAACAGCTTGTGACTATGTCTACTCGAGGCAATAACATTCTGGACATCATTGCATCTAATCTTCCGCATAAATTTGAATCCTCTCAGTCTATTTCTCCCTTAGGTCGCTCTGATCATAAAGGCATTTTTCTCAAGAGTTCCAATTCCCTAAAACATGTTACCACCACCAAAGTCAAGGTCCGCTATTTCTCTCCCTCTTCCTTTGCTGTGTGCTATCACTTCCTCGCTTCAATTGACTGGAATGAGTTCTTTATGCACGTGGTTGATGTTAATGCTGCTGTTGAACATTTCCAGATGTTTGTTCGTTACGTATACCTAACCTTCTCGAATGAGAGAACTGTTCGCATGAGGGATGTTGATGCTCCGTGGATGTCCCCATCTTTGAAAGTTCTTTCCGATTCCCGTGACCGTGCCCTCTCTAGGGGCAATTATGCCAAGTATGTTCGGCTCCGGGAGAGATTTCTTGCTGCGGTTGAGGTTGCCAAGAAGCGGTACTTTTCCCACTTGCACTCCTCCTCCTCCATTTCTGATAGATGGAAATCCATTAATAAACAAATCAAAAGTGTTCGTAATGATGCTCTTGATCAGTCTGTGATAAATGACCTCAACGATCGCTTTCATTCTGCTTTCTCATCTCCTGACCTACATTTGTTCAACGATAAACGTTCAGTTCAGAAAACAACGTCTTTCTCAGTCTCTGAGTCGTTGATTGTCAAAATGATCAAACAATGTAAGGCTAATTCAGTTGGTCCTGATGAATTACCTGGGTTCTTCGTTCGTTCCTTCGTAGACGTTCTCGCCCAACCTCTCACGATCATTTATAATAAGTGCCTTGATAGTGGTGTTTTTCCCAATATTTGGAAGTCTGCCAACGTTATCCCCATTCCGAAAAACAAAACCGACTACAGACCTATCTCGATTCTCCCATTCCTAAGTAAGGTACTTGAACGTCTTATCAGAGATCATGTTCTCCTACCGTCTCTTCGACAGCCGTTCGACCCCCGGCAATTTGGCTTCATACCCAATGGATATAGTGGTTGCACTAATGCCTTACTCTCGATTCGCCTCCCAATTCTGCAGCACACCACGCACTGTACAGACAATTACGCTAGAGTGCTCGCTGTAGATTTTCAAAAGGCATTTGATTCCGTTAGCCACTCCACCCTTCTCTACTCACTGATAAACCACTTCGACTGTAAACCCTTCGTCATCAAGTTCATTCAAAGCTTCCTCTCGGATCGCTTCCAGCGTGTTTTTAACAACGGCATCGCTGCCGAATGGAAGCAGGTTCACAGTGGGGTGCCTCAAGGCTCAATTCTTGGCCCGATTCTCTTTGTGGCCTTGATTAACGACCTTCCTAAATTCGAAGACACTAGAGTGATGTTACGTTGATTTATTTGGGTAGTGAGAAGTCTGTTGATACTTTCCAGAGTGATGTTGATCAATTTAGTCAGTGGTCCAAAGAGAAAAAACTAACAATCAATTCCAACAAGACAAAAAGCCTTCTGATATCAAGGAAACTGTGTAACTCCCCCACTTCTGTGTCCAATCTTCCCCCTCTCATTGTTGATGATGTTGTAATTGAGGATGTTGACAGTTTGAAGATTTTGGGTGTCGTCTTCTCAGCTGATGCGAGATGGGAAAAACAATTCACTTGTCTGTACGCAAAATGTTGTCGAGCGTTGTCAATAGTTAAGCGCCTGAAAAAGAACGGCAACCCCGGTCACATTATTTGGCAAGCATACATCAGTTTCGTGCTCTGCCACATTGTTTTTTGTTGGCCAGTTATTTGTGATGTAAATGCCAACCAATTTAAAAAGCTTGTTCGTTTGGATCGCATAGCCCGTAGGTGGGCATCTGTATCTGCAAATGTCCCCAGCCTGCAGAACATGTTAGACAAATCATGTGTGAAACTTATACGCAAAATTGCAAGAGACAAAGAGACTCATCCGCTGGCAGATTTTTTCATCACACGCAACCAGAAGACCGGTATTAGACACACCAGGCAGCTTCTACCGCTCCGTCGACGCTCTGCCATGTACAATTCCTCCTTTGTAAAGTACTCTGTACATTCATGAATTTGCCACTGTATTGAATTCCATCATGTCATTACCGCCATATGTTTTGACGAATAAAGATCTATTATTATTATTATTATTATTATGATATTTTTTTTGATGATAGAATTAAGGATGAACTTGGTGATGATTTATGTAATTTATTTAATCCAAATGAAATTAAATATGAAAATGTATCTTTTATTAATGTAGTAAATGATATGCGGAAACTTTTAGCAAATGGTAAAATTATTAAATTACTTGGAAAAGTTACTAAAGATCAGGAAAATATAATTCAAAATTTTTACGTAACCTTCTATAATAAAAAATCATTTGAAACATGGTTTTCCAATCTGGAAGAGAAATCAGATAGCCAGGAATGGATTTTTACAGGTGATATTAAATATGAAGGTTTTGGAATGAAGTTAGTACAAAGATCACATAGAGGTGCAGGTATTAATATGAAATATAGAATCAAAGAATATTTCGGTGAATATTGTTATATTCCTTCTGAAGATTTTTGTTTTATTAAATGTTATAATGTTTTACGAGGTTTTAATGAAGTACAAGGAGAAATGATGAAAGAAATGTTTAATAATTTTTTATATAAAGAGAAAGCCACATCTAGGACAGGAGTAATGTCAAACTGCAAATTTTCTCAGTTCAATAAATTTTTTGGAGAAAGTGTTCAGTATTACAGTCCTTCGAATCGTCATTTAAATCCTAGAGGAATTGAAACGTTTCATAATTATGTTTATTACAATTATTTTCACGAAGGTTCAACAATTGGACACTATTGTTTAATTAATAAATCTCATAAATTAAAAGCAATTAGAGAAATTGAAAATAATTTCAAACCAATATATAAAACAGTTACTGATGAAAATCTAACAACGCGTCCATATAAAGTCATAACAAAGAAAAAAATTGACTATAGTTCAACATATATTTGGGATCTCAAAACTTTTCTTGATCCTAACTGTTCAACAGCTCATCCTATTCCTTATGCTGTAGGAGCTATCAATTTTAATAAATTTATATGTTGCTTACCGAAACAAAGATTGAAAGAATTGGAAACACGTTTGTTAAGTGATATGATTAAAATTAAACGAACAAAAGATGAAGATTGAAATTAAAAAAACTTAAAAAACAAATTAATGAGTATAATAATTTAACTGAATTAGAATTTAATAAACTTCAAAATTGTGTGAAAATATTTACGAGAACTGAGGATGATGAATGTCCAGTCGGGGGAAACCCAGAGGACGCATGTCCGATCCATCAATTTTTCAAAACTCTAGGAAAATTTAATTATTCGAAAGTAACTTTAATAGCTCACAATTCAT